>APFE030459021.1:117152-154199 GCA_000404065.3 Pinus taeda | reverse complement strand
ACGAAGGCGAAGAATGTTTTAGCACTAAGTATGAAATGATTTCTTTGCAATTTTTTTTTGCTTTTCACATAGAAAACATAAAAACTTAGGTTAAGTGTATATTTGTGGGTTTTTGCAAAAAGGGGTTTTTACATGGGAGGTGATCACTTTTCTAAGGTTTTATCCTTAGAGAAAAGGGTTTATTAGGGGAATGTAAGTTTATTTGGGAATATGAGTGAATTTTAATGGGGTGAATGCTTATGAGGGGAATTTAGTACTTACGACCCATAAGTTATTGGGCCCAAGGGTCCGGTCCCTCCAAAAGTCAAAGAAATTCTCTGAGCCGCTTTAAATTAAGATTTTTGGTAATTTAAGACTTTCCTTGGAAATTAGTTAAGTGAAAAATGTAATGAATGAGGAGGTTAATCAACTCACTTTGTATACTTTCGTAAATGCTCAATTTCGTCCATACTTATAAATTTGATGATGAAGGTGAATGATATGATCTTATCTAATCAATCATCACAATTCTACAACCATTTAACTACTTACCCATCTACTCATCGTACCATTTTTACTTCTGTTTATTGGGGTGCACTTAAGCTGGCAAACCCTTTTATCAAAAACTTTTTTCTTTTCTTTTACAAAATTAATCTATCTAAGTCTAACTTTATTGCATCCAAGGGCTCAGATTAAACAATTGAGCTCCTTTTATTTACTCTACCTATCTACTTATCTGCCAAGATTAAACAATTTGGTCAGATTTTATTCTTTGTCTCTAAGCATAAAATTGAGAACAAGAAATAGCCAAGTTTAAACATTTTGAACATCCATGGATTGTGGCAAAGGTAACAAGCTACACACAATCTTTTATTCTGCATCAAAAGTAAATAGTCGTGGCATTTTGTCTTTCACACTTTCATGGTATTTTTCTTTCTTGGGGTTTATTTTTTCATCTTTTTTGACCTTTTTTATTCTTTTTGTCCTATGCTCATGTGTGTCCTCTCTTACCTCAGATGTGCCAAATGTGGGAAGCCCAAGCAACTTCTAGAGGTCAACCACCCATGTAGCAAATGCCTTAGAATCATGTGCGCTCTCAACCGGGCTTGCTTACAAATCCTTTCCCTCAGCAAGAATTTGTTGTTGCTCAACCTCAACAAGGTCAAGTAGCCCAAACTCCTCAACCTTCTTGTCTTGGTGACTATGAGATCCTCATGATGAATTCTGACAAGGTCAATACCTCCAATGTCAACTTGCAAAATTGGTCACATTAATATGCAAGCCATTGAATTCATCCACATATGAGACCAAAAACAAAGAATCTACTGATCCTCTTATGACACCAAATGGTCCTTTATAGATTCCTCAACCTAAAGTTGATTCAATTCCCAATATCCCCAAGGGTTCATTATGCCATAACATGACTTCTAACTGAGTTGCCCACACATATAGTATAGTAGATGACTTGGCACAATCACCTACTTCCATGTCGATGTTGGAGGTTCTCCAGTTCTGCCCATATCAAAAGAAAGCTCTACTAAATGCTTCGGGTGCAGTAGATCATTCAGATGATCATTTGATTTTCTATCATATTGATGTGTCAAAACATCCACCATTAACTCCATACATTGCTTTCCAAATACTAGTCCGAGTCCATATTGCCATCATCTCTCGATGAACTATTGACAAAGGCACATCCACCTGTGTAAAATCTGTTGTTGTTTGGAAGAAACTCAAGTCACTCGAACTGGCCCCATCTACCATAACTTTGCATGCTTGGGACAACCACCCCTCCTAGCCTCTCAGCATGTATCATAATTGTCTCGTAACTCTCGTGGGAAAGACTGTCAATGTAGAAATTGAGGTTATAATGCCCCTCTAGATTACAACATTCTGTTGGGTTGTAGTTACACATTTGCCATGTTAATCATCATGTCTATAGTTTTCCGTAGGATGTGCTTCCCCTGTGAGGGGAAGATTGTCACTATCGATCAGTTGACATATCATGAGCCGCCATCCTTAACCTATCCTGAGTCCATTATCTCATTGATGTCTAGCAAGCAGTCTCGCACCCCTCTCACCGATGTTTCACTAGGAGTCTACAAAGATTCCCACATTTTCGGGTTCCTCACTGTCTGGCCACCCCCGCTCCCGCCCCCCCATCTTTGACCCTAGCTCATTGAGTGTATGCATGTTACAAGCATCACAGGCTGCTCAAAAGTAGTTTGGTACCTCTTGTCAACAACCATCTCCTCAACACTTTTCTCTTACCATCTCAGCCAAGCCATCCGAATCCACCCCTCTAGGACCTCCTCATTTTGTGGGTGCTGTTAGGCTCCTGCTGCAGCAGGTTACTCATATTTCATGATTGACATTTTTACAGACCAAATATGTCATACTTGCATGCTGCAATGCTCCAATATTTGCTTAACAGCCCAAAGCAAGGAAGGCTACTAGAGTTCATCTAAACTGTTTTCCCAAATATTAAAAGTTTATCCAATGTTGTAGTTCAATTTTCAGTTAAAAAGGAGTCCAGAACAGCTTAATCTGGTCTCCCTAGGTTTTCCAATTTCCTGTTTTAGAATATAAGAGAATGAAATTGTCCAAAAAAGCAAAAAAAGTTTTAATCTTGGCGATTCTTAGATAGGTAGAGAATATCAAAGGAGCCCAAACTGCTTAAATCTTGGGCCCTTGGAAACGAATAAGGGTAGTTTGTAGATAGGAAAGCATAAAAAAGAAAAATTGAAATGATGGGTTTGCAAGTCTAAGTGCACCCAAACCAAAAGAAGAAAAAATGTTAGGTAAGTAGGCTGGGTAGCTAGTTGAGGTTGCAGAATTCTGATCGCTCATCAGTTCCAGGTTTTTAGGTGTCATTTCTACTCAGGACACAATCACCAGGCAATTCTATGTGAGAAACTCAAAAATAGGCATAACTAACTTCCTTTATCCATCTCCCCCAAATCATTAACTAATTTCCCCAAAAGAGGTCAAGATCTGCTTGATACCTCTTAGTTCCACCATTTTCATATCGCTAGCTTGGGTAAAGATCTGCTTTACTCAAAGAAATTCCATTTCCTCTCTATAAGATTCTATTCCCTCGTTGTAGCCTGAGTTCTCCCGAACTTAGCGCTTTCTTACCATCTCCATATTAACTACTGACATTATTATTTAACTTCCTATATTTTCCCCTCCCCCTACTAAAACTATGTAAATAATCCCCCTATGTAAATATCCCTCCCCTTGGTTGAAAAATAACCATAAGTACCCCCGAGAATTGCTCAATTTGTCTGAAACTCAGCAAGAGCCCTCATGTTGCCCCTTCAAACCATCTTCTAAATACAATGGACTCCTTCCAGAGTATAAAATACCTTTTTTAAGTTATCTGACCCCTTCCGAAACCTCAAATGCTTATCAAACACACGTACTCACTCCTCCCGATCACAAGAGACCCTTGTCGATTTCCTTAACACTCCGTAGATCTTAAAAATCCAGCTCGCATCACAAGATCGCAATGTTCTCACCATATAAGCTATGCCCCATCTGTTCCCCGCCGACGCGATATCGCGATATCGGCGATCGGCAATTGCAAGCATCGCATGTCCAACTATAATACCTTCTTGTTCCCCGCCGACGCGATATTGCGATCGCATTAGAAAAGTTCATTGCATCGCCTTAAAATGTGAGCACCCCACCACGTCACATATGTACCAGGGACCCACCGCTGACATCAGCAGGTTGACATCACCCACCGTACTACTGACGTCAGCCGCCAGGAAACCGAAAATTCACGCAGGGAGAAAAATCGCACTTCGGAGCTCTGGAACAAGAAATAGAGGCAGTTTTCGATGCGTGAAATAGGCCGTTACGGGGAATCTTTGGGGAATCTTTTGATTCCTTGGCCCGTTTTGCGTCGAAAAAGCCCGAAATCGCCCGATTTTGCCAAATTAATCTGGTTTAAAGATAGGAAAGGATCAGTGACAGAGATTGAAGTGTATCAGATCAAATCATCAGGGAAAAAGCATGTCAAAGAGTATCAGCAGGCGGCACAAACCATCAATGTAGCAGCAAAGAGTATCAGCGAAAGATCTTAACAGCAGTCCAAAGCAGGAGAACATTTAATACCTTCCAGCAAAGTCAGAGAAAGAGGGTGCAGCCACTCAAAACCCTCTAATCATAATTATTGCACACTTAACTCGCACCAGAACAGAACTACAGATCCCGAAGCACAGTCATTCCAGCAGTACCGCATCGATCCTCCAAGGGTCACATTGCACTCTTTTTGATTCAGTTGTCTCTAGCGCAGCCCAAAGGACTTACCTGCTTTTATTTCCAGCGACACTTAGGTTTTTAGAAAAGCTTTTCCAGCAGACCTGTTTAGGTCAATTGTAATAAATGACTTTCTGATATTTTACTTATATATACCACCCTGAAAGATAGGTTGAGGGGGGGGGGGTTGGTGAGTAAGTCGAGGAAATTGCTTAATCTTTATCTCGACATTTTCTTCAAGCAGAGACCTGCACTGTAACTGTTATATTTTCTATAATCAAAGACTGTTGAAGGCATGGATTTCGAAACTGTTTGACGTGTTTAATTGGTCGAGGAGTGATTACGGAATTCCTGTGCTTCTACATGACTCAATAAGTGTTTCTCAACTCTGTTAATTTTCATGTTTTGTTTACCACCGTTCCACTATCTAATTTGCAAAAAAGAAGAATAGCTTAGGATTTGTTTAACTACACCTTAAGCTCAATTTCTGCATTTTTTCATGTTTTCATCAGAAATAGTTATGAACATGTATACTTAAATGATCTTGTTTACGTTGTTTCTTTCACATATGAATGAGAGTTTAGGAATTCTTAGCTGCTCCTAGATAATCATTCATCCACTTCTCCTCTTGTTCAGTATGATGAAATGATTCTCCTTTTCCTTTCATCTTTGATCGTCATTCCATCCTTTCAGTAGATTGATAATTGTATCATGTGTGGCTATCCCACTCCTTAATCCTCTTGTGACCAAGAAAACGCAACAACAAACCTTAATCCATGACTCCATGCCCAATGGTTTGAAACTTATCACACCTTACCTCGCCTCTTTGCTTGAGATTTCTCCCTTCCATCCAAACACAAACCAAAAACCTCTGAGCCAAAAGCTAGCCTAAGATCATCAACAAAGTTGAATCATAAAGAGAGAGCCCTCTCTGATTGCAGGTGGGCTAGAACCTACAATCCAAAGATTGGTTTGTGGTTACCTCGAATGTATCCCTAAACAGGAGCCTAGGGACAACCTGAGTGATAACATAATGGCGACTCCACTGGGGAACTCCTCAGATAAATTCATTAAACTAGTCTGCAGCCCCACAGAGGAAGAAACCGACCTGTGAAAGTTTCGGTTGACCTGTGTTGTTGCGTTTTTAGAAAATATTCCCAAAAAATAGATTAGAAGTTGGCTCCTAAGAAGCAAACTCGTAATACACGATCAAATCCTGATCCAAATAGCCCAGCTGTTGTTGAAAATCTGAATTTGATTCCTAAGATCATTAGAAAGAAAAAGCGAAAAGAAGACCAAGTTGCTGCGAGTCCTGAAACAGTTCAGCCAAGCAGTGTTCCAACCCCTGTCAAAGTTTTATTCCGGTCAACCCCAATTTCCCCTGGTTCATCACCTCCTTCTCCAAGCAGCTCCTTTACACCTCTATCCCATACTCCTACTACCACAACTACTTCTACCCCAGTTGTTCCTGGCATCCCCGCTGCTTTAGTTGTTCTACTTATCCCCATCATCATGGCTAGATATGCGCCCTTACAATTGCCTGCTAATCCTGAGGCTATGCCTCAGGACTACCAGTCAAAAATCACCTATTTTGATGGTGCAACCTCCTGCACCACCCAACAGCATACAAAGAAAATGCATGATTATTTTGAGAGTTATGAGATTAACGATGAGAGTGTAAGAATGAAGATTTTTGTCCAAAGTTTGACCGGTGATATTAGAACCTGGTTTAGGGCACTTCCACCCAATTCTATATTAAAGCCTGAAGCCTTATACCAGGTATTCATTAACATATGGGAGAAGAAGAAAGACCCCCTGCACATACTGTCCGAATATGATACTATCAAAAGAGGACCTGGGGAAGTTGTTTTGGATTACTGTGCCAGATTTAACAATGTTTACAATGCAATACCACAAAATTTAAGACCTCCACCTGACCTCGCTTTATATAAATTCCCGGATGGCTTTGATGCCGAGATGGCATATCGATTAAGGGAAAGAGCCCCTCAAAACCTTGCAGAAATGCAAGATGCTGCAGTGAGTGTGGAAGCAAGTCTAATTGCTAAAAGAAACAGAACTAGAACTGAGAGAAGAACCACTTTCAAAGAAGAACCCTCAGCCTTCGATCAGAAGCTAGATGCGATCATCAATGGCATCCAGAGACTAGGAGATAGAGTAGACAATGTTGAGAGAAAAACTTCATGGGAGGGTCAACAGCCCAATGCCATAAGGAACCCTAAGTTCAGAAAAACCCAAAACACGAATGTTGGAAGGGCTAGTCCTAACCATGATATCAGGCCTCCTTTTCAAGAAAACTATGTGGAAGCATCTACATCCGTTGAGCCCACAGACGGGACTCATATGAACCTGATAGATTCAGAAAATGAATAGCCAATCTTCCTCACAGAAGAAGACCGACCATACCTTGATGCAAAACAATTTCACACCAAGTCGGGAGAGTCCTTTGACTTTAAACAAGGATATGATACCGCTGTATACGAGGTACACAAGCAATACAAATTAAGAACAAGGACCATTGATGTTCCCTCACCTAGCAAAATAAAAGATAGCAAACAGCTCAACAAAAGTAAAGCAAAGATTACCAACAATCAACCAGCTGACAGTTCAGTCCCAAACCCTCATCAGGTTACTGTGGAGGATGTAACAGGCACACACTCTCCTATTGATGAGCCTCTACCTCCCTCCTCCCCAAAAGAAGATCTGAATAGCATTCCCAGACATCTTCCCAAAACAGAGATACCACAAACGGTCATACACCGTGACACTGACAGTCCAAAAGGAAACATAGAGAGTGTGCCTGAAAAAGAGAAATTCACCACGGTCAACGCCAAGAACTCATTGGAAAAACCATTCAGTTTAGAAGTAGAGATTGGAAAACTCAAGATTTCCATTCCCCTCTCAGAACTTGCCAAACATGATGTATATAGACAACAAATTCAAAGGTCGCTTCAATTACCAGAAGTAAGGGATGATGTAAACATTTTAGATGACACCCCTGAATTATTGCTCGGTCCAGAAGTTGACGGAAAAACAACATATGGACCTGTTCCACCTTTTTATGTCAGCCTGCACATACATGACAAAATACTGCATAATGTTATGTTTGACTCAGGCGCCTCACACAACCTTATGCCCAAAGCTGTGATGGAAAGGTTGAACCTCGATGTCACAAGGTCCTACAAAGATCTATTTTCCTTTGATTCAAGTCAGGTCAAATGTTTAGGCTTGATCAAAGACCTTTGTGTCTCTCTAGTCCAATTCCCCAACAAGACAATCTTGATGGACGTAGTAGTTGCCGACATCCCACAAAGTATGGTATGCTTCTATCCAGATTGTGGGGAGAAAAATTGCAAGGGTCCCTCCAAATCGACCTCTCTTATGCCACTATATCAGTCTTTGGGCAACCAAAGAGATTATATAGAGAAACATTAATAAAATATGTGGTAAGCAGTGAGGAAAAACCCCAAAATTTTCCAATATACTCAATCCATTCTGATATGGATTCTTTTATTTTATTTAATGATAACACCAGCCCTCCAACTGATGATAAGCCGTTATCTTTGGAGCAAGGAACGTACGTCAATGAGGAATCGGTTGCCAATACCCATGAAATTGTCTCAATAGCTAAGGCAACCAACACACAGCAAGAAGAAAATCCCGAAACAGAAATTACCAATCTGCCTGGTCCTCAAATAACTGAAACTCTCAATACAAACCCAAAACAGGAAGTCACATGGTATTTGGAGTTTGATGGTTCAGTTAACAAGCTAGGAGCAGGGGCTGGAGTGTGGATTTACAATACTCATGATAATCATGCACAAGGCCATGCCTATAGACTCAATTGTAGATGTACAAACAACATGGCAGAGTATGAAGCTCTTCTCTTAGGCCTAAAGTTGCTCAAAACCCTGGGAGCCACTACAGTCTCCATCGTAGGTGATTCGGACTTGATTATACAATGGATAAAGGGCAACTTTGTCGCTAATGATAGTAGAATGAGAGCTTACAGAGCTGCTGCCACCGAATTACTCGACGCGTTCAGTGAATTTAAGCTGGCCAAAATTGCACGAGATCACAATATTGACGCCCATAGCCTAGCAACCTTTGCTAGCACATGCAAGTTTCCCTTTGAACCAAATCACCATTTCACTACTGAAATAAAGCATAGACCCTCAATCCCTAACAATGTCAAGGATTGGCAAGTATTCCAAGATGATGCCCAGATTAACAGTTTCTTAACTCTGGAGGACGAATTTGCCAACACAAACATTGACATGGATGCGATGGCCAAATCACAACAGTTAGCAGAAGAAAACCACCTGACTATAACAGCTACAACAGCTAAACAAATCCTTACCCCAACTGTTTTCGACGACACAAACATAGGACAGTTGAAACAAATTTGTTCAGAGAAAACAGCCAAGGTAGAGGATGAGTTTATTGATCTGAAAAGTAATGTTCTACCGGTCGATCTTACTCCATTGGAAGACATGTTTGATGGCAATGATGTGCCCAGAAAGCCAAAGATGGAACCTCTGAATGCTGCCATAGACGAACATAACATAGGAACAATAGAACATCCCAGAATGATTCAATTGTCCAAAAATCTGCCTCCTGACCAAAAACCGAAATATGTAGATTTGTTCAAAGAATTCCAAGATGTATTTTCCTGGAGTTACGAGGACTTGAAGTCCTATGACACTTCAGTAATCCAACATACCATTCCCCTAAAACCAAATCAAAAACCGTTCAAACAGAAACTTAGAAGAATCAACCCCATGCTTATTCCCTTGATTGAAAAAGAAATAAAGAGAATGTTTGAAGTAGGTATCATTGCACCCATCAGATTCTCTGAATGGGTGTCTAACTTAGTTCCCACCAGGAAGAAAACAGGAGAGATAAGATTGTGCGTAGACTTGAGAAATTTAAACCAGGTCTCTCTAAAAGACCACTACCCGTTGCCCAAAATGGATCATATCTTGCAAAGAGTAGTGGGTTCCTCTAGAATTTCTTTACTAGATGGATTTTCAGGATTTAACCAAATACTTGTTCACCTGGATGACCAGGACAAGATAGCTTTTACCACACCGTGGGGGACATTCAAGTACGTTAAAATGCCTTTTGGGCTAAAAAACGATGGCGCTACCTTTCAAAGGGAAATGGATATTGCATTTGCTAAGGAGATACATGATTTCCTAGTAGTTTATCTTGATGACCTGACCCCATTCTCCAAATCTGACCAAGAGCACCTCAAGCACTTAAGGCAAATTTTCATGACATGCAGGAAATATGGCATTTCCTTGAATCCTAAGAAGTCCCTGTTTGCCCTGGAGGAAGGCAAACTTTTAGGGCATATAATATCAAAATATGGGATTAGAATTGACCTGGAAAGAATTCAAGCTATCCTTCAAATCCCTTATCCAAGAAACATAAAAGAACTGCAAGCATTTCTGGGAAAGATCAATTTCCTGAGGAGATTTATCCCAAATCTAGCTGAGCTAATAAGGCTACTGAGCAACATGCTGAAGAAGGATGCCAAGGTAAAATGGTCTCTTGAAGCCAAGCAGGCTTTTGAGAGTATAAAAATTGCCCTAACTCAAACACCTGTCCTCACCAGTCCTCAATTCGACAGAGATTTTATCATTTTTTCCTTTGCATCTAAACACACTATAGCTGTTGTCCTTCTGCAGAAAGATGATCAGGGCAATGAAAAGCCAATTGCTTTCTTCAGCCGAGCCTTGAGAGATGCACCCTTGAAATATCAGATTATGGAAAAGCAGGCCTATGCCCTGGTCAAAGCCATCAAAGATTTTAGAATTTACATCCTATACTACCATGTGATTGCCTATGTCCCTAATGCTGTTGTAAAGGATATACTAACTCAAGAGGGACTGGAAGGCAAAAGAGGCAAGTGGATTGCCAGCATCCTTGAATATGACATTGAAATAAAGCCCACCAAGCTCATAAAAGGACAAGGGTTAGCCAAACTAATGTCCGAAACAAACTTCCAAGCATTAGACATTAATCAACTGGACGATGAACCAGAGATGGCGACTCCACAGATCAGTGAAACCTTCATGCAATCCCCATGGTAAGCTGGTATTTGCTTTGTATTGTTAAACCTGTGTGCTCCCCCAGGATTGTCCAGAACCAAGAAAAGATTTTTGAGGATGAAATCATCAAAATTTTGTGTCATAGATGGTGCTTTATTTTGGAAAAATCACGAAGGTATTTTGCTTAAATGTTTAACTATAAATGAAACTAACAGCATCATGAAAGAATTCCATGCAGGAGACTGTGGAGGACACTTATATTGGAAATCCATGGCTGACATGATCTTACGGGCTGGTTATTACTGGCCCTCCTTATTTGCAGATGTAAAGAAGTTCGATGTCTCATGCCACAAATGCCAAATCTTTGAAGGAAAAAGAAAGCTACTGCCCTTGCCCCTTAAGACCATTTCAACCGAGAAACCTTTTCAACAGTGAGGTCTTGACTTCATTGGAGAAATTCATACCTCTTCCTCAGGCCAACACAAGTGAATTTTAACAGCCACCAATTATTTCACTAAGTGGGTTGAAGCCATCCCATGCAGGCAAGCCAATGACTCCACCATAATCCAATTCCTTGAGAGCAATATCCTTTCTAGATTCGGCTGCCCTGAGAAAGTTATCATTGACAATGTTGCTGCCTTCAAGTCCAAAAAAAACATCAACTTTTTCCATAAATACCATGTCACCTTAGGCCACTCCACAGCTTACTACCCTCAAGGTAATGGCTTGGCAGAGTCTTCCAACAAAAGCCTCATTAATATCATAAAGAAGCTGCTAGAAGAAAACAAAAAGAACTGGCACAGGAAGCTCACAAATGCTCTGTGGGCAGACAGACTTTCCACCAAGAAATCCATTGGGATGAGCCGTTATGAACTTGTATATGGCATGGAAGCCAAGTTCCCTTCATCGCTGGGCATACCTACTATTAAATTGTTGCAAGAAATTCAGGCTGAACCGAATGACATGCAGAGAAGAGTTAATCAAACTATTCACCTTCAGCAAACCAGAGAACAAGTCTTCAACAGAGCTCAAATACTGAAAGAAAAACTCAAGAAGATGTTTGATAAAAAGGCCAAAGCAGAGGATTTCTTGGTGGGCAGCAAAGTTCTAAGATGGGATTCACGAAGAGAAGACAAGGGCAAGCACGCAAAATTCAATTTTCTATGGAAAGGTCCGTACATTATCAGCGCTGTGCAAGGCAATAATACCTACTTTCTCAAATCTCCAGATGGCAGCACAGCTGAAGAAGGCCCTGTCAATGGCTGAATGCTAAAGCACTACAATGATCCTTTTGATTGAAAAGAGCAGGCGGTGTCTTTATTTTGTACATAGTTGTATATACCAGTGTCTTGATTTTTGTAAGAATCCATAATGCTGAAGCACGCAGAAGAAAGCAGGCAGTGCTCTGTAGCTTAACAACAACACAAGCAAAGGAAAGAGCTGTTACCAGTCTAAAGGTTCTAATCAATCCAACAGTCAGGAAGAAGACGTTCAAAACAGAGCAAGAACAGAAGAAACAAGGCAATCTGACCTGCTGTTCTTGGCTTCTCACAAGGAGAAACCATCCCAAAGTGGAGCCACTGTTAGCCTCCTACTGTAGCAGGTTACTCATATTTCATGATTGACATTTTACAGACCAAATATGTCATACTTTGCATGCTACAATGCTCCATATTTGCTTAACAGTCTCCAAGCGAAGAAGGCTACTCAAACTTTATTTAACTGCCTTCCAAATTTTGAAAAGTTATTCTAGTGTTGTACAATTTTCAGTTAAAGGGAGGTCCAAACAGTTTAATCTTGGTCTCCCTAGGTTTACATTTCCTGTTTTAGAATATAGAGAATAAAAATCTGTCCAAACAGCTTAATCTTGGCAGATTCTTAGATATGTAGAGAATCAAAGGAGCCCAACTGCTTAATCTGGGCCCTCGGATGAAATAAGGGTAGTCTGTAGATAGGAAAGCATAAAAAAGAAAAATTGAAATGATGGGTTTGCAAGTCTAAGTGCACCCGAACCAAAAGAAGAAAAAATGTTAGGTAAGTAGGCTGGGTAGGTAGTTTTGAGGTTGCAGAATCTTGATTGCTGATCAGTTCCAGGTTTTCCGGTGTCATCTCTACTCAGGACACAATCACCAGGCGGTTCTATGCGAGAAGCTAAAGAACAGGCATAACTAACTTCCTTTCTCCATCTCCCCCTAATCATTAACTAATTTCCCCAAAAGAGGTCAAGATCTCCTTGATACCTCTTAAAGTCCCATCATTTTCATGTCATTAGCTTGGGTGCAGATCTGCTTCGGTCGAAGATATTCCATACTCTCTCTACAAGGTTCAATTCCCCCTTTACAGCCTAAGATCTCCCGAACTTAGCGCTTTCTTACCATCTCCATATTAACTACTGACATTATTATTTAACTCCCTATATTTTCCCATCCCCCTACTAAAACTATGTAAATCATCTCCTATGTAAATATCCCTCCCCTTGGTTGAAAAATAACCATAAGTACCCCCGGGAATTGCTCAGTTTATCTGAAACGCAGCAAGAGCCCTCATGCTGCCCCTTCAAACCATCTTCTAAATACAATGGAATCCTTCCAAAGTATAAAATCCCTTTTTAGGTTATCGGACCCCTTCCGAGGCCTCAAATGCTTTTCTAACGCACCTGCTCACTCCTTCCGACCATAATAGACCCTTGCCGATTTCATAACACTCTGCAGATCCTAGCAAGCCAGCTCGCATCGCCACATCGCAATATTCTCATCGTGCAAGTTATGCCCCATCCGTCGTTACCCGATGCGATATCGCGATATCAGCGATCGGCCGTCGCATGTCCAACTAAAATACCCCCTCGTTCCCCGCCGACGCGATGTTGCGATCGCATCATAAGAAGTCCATCGCATCGCCTTCAAGTGTGAGCACCCCACCATGTCACATCTGTACTAGGGACCCACCGCTGACGTCAGCAGGCTGACGTCATCCGCCGTACTGCTAACATCAGCAGCCAAAAAACTGAAAATTCACGCAGGAAGAAAAATCGCACTTCAAAGCTCCAGAATAAGAAACAGAGGCATTGTTACGGGAAATAGGCCATTTTGGGGAATCTTTAGGGAATCTTTTGATTCCTTGGCCCGTTTTGCACCGAAAAAGCCCGAAATCGCCTGATTTTGCCAAAGTAATCCGGTTTAAAGACAGGAAAGGACCAGTGACAGAGATTAAAGTGTATCAGATCAAATCAACAGGGAAAAAGCACGTCAAAGAGTATCAGCAGACGACGGAAGCCATCAATGTAGTGGAAAAGAGTATTAGTGAAAATCTTAAGCAGCGGCCCAAAGCAGGAGAACATTTAATACCTTCCAGCAAAGTCAAGGAAAGAGGGCGAAGCCACTCAAAAACCCTCAAATCATAATTATTGCACATTTAACTCGCACCAGAACAGAACTACAAATCCCGAAGCACAGTCATTCCAGCAGTACCGCATCGAGCCTCCAAGGGCCACATTGCACTCTTTTTGATTCATTTGCCTCTAGCGCAGCCCAAAGGACTTACCTGCATTTAATTCCAGCAACACTTAGGTTTTTAGAAAATCTTTTCCAGCAGACTTGTTTAGGTCAATTGTAATAAATGACTTTCTGATATTTTGCTATATATATACTACCCTGAAAGACGGAGTAAGGGGTTGGTTGGTTGGTTGGGGAGTCAAGGAAATTGCTTAATCTTTTTCTCGACATTTTCTTCAAGCAGAGACCCGCACTGTAACTATCATGCTTTCTATAATCAAAGGCTGCTGAAAGCATGGATTTCGAAACTGCTTGATGTGTTTAATGGGCCAAGGAGTGGTTACGGAATTCCTATGCTTCTACATGATTCAATAAGTATTTCTAAACTCTGTTAATTTTCATGTTTGTTTTACCACTCTTCTGCCATCTAAATTGTCGAAAAGAAGAATAGCTTAGGATTTGTTTAACTACACCTTCAGCTCAATTTCTGCATTTTTTCATGTTTTCATCAGAAATAGTTATGAACATGTATACTTAAATGATCTTGTTTACGCTGTTTCTTTCACATATGAACGAGAGTTTAGGAATTCTTAGCTTCTCCTAGATAATCATTCATCCACTTCTCCCCTTTTTCAGTCTAATGAAATGATTCTCCTTTGCCTTTCATCTCTGATCGTCATTCCATCCTTTCAGTAGATTGATAATTGTATCATGTGTGGCTATCCCGCTCCTTAATCCTCTTGTGACCAGGTAAACGCAACAGCAAGAATTAATCCATGACTCCATGCCCAATGGTTTGAAACTTATCACATCTTACGTTGCCTCTTTGCTTGAGATTTCTATCTTCCATCCAAACACAAACAAAAAACCCCTGAGCCAAAAGCTAGCCTAAAATCATCAACAAAGTTGAATCATTAAGAGATTGCAGGTGGGCTAGAACCTGTAATCCAAAGATTGGTTTGTGGTTACCTCAGCCGTATCCCTAAACAAGAGCCTAGGGACAACCTGAGTGATATCAGAAACATCAAATCTATTCATGGTAACACCAATACATGCAAATCATGAGCTCACATAGTGGCAACCATAGAAATATTGCACAAAATTGTAATGGATAATTCATATTTTTCACCAAACCAAACACGTCAAGTTGAATAAGATGGAACATCTACTCCTTTAAGATTGCTTCCTTTGAATTATACACAAAATTATTTATTAAAATAGATCATTGAGGCTCTTCAAAAGCTCAATTACCCATCAATATCACAACCAACAATGAGCAAGATCTGGAATACTAAGTTTCAAGATGTGGCATTGTCAAAGAACACCAACTTCAGTAAATTCAGTGAATGTATTATGTTGAAAGCACAAATGAAGTCAGCAAATACAAAAGAGTTGGAAGAAAAGGCACAATGTAGGTTGAAGAAACATACCAAGATTTTTTTGTGTGCAAGATATTGCTACTATGCCCATAGAATTATGTCAGACAAGTTTCCACAGGAGTATTTTAGGATTATCCATGATAAAATGGAAAAAATAAAGACTTCAATCCCATGGCTACGTGTCAAATGAAAATCTATTGTAGGAACAAATTTAGGTTTTTCATTGATAGGTATGCTTACACATGGGCATAAGGCGGGAGGTTTTGGTCATTTCTCCCTACCATATGTCCATATGGGATCACAATTTACTATTACATCCCTTGCAAAGTGCTTATGGGACTTTGAAGACCCACAAAAGGATATGTATGGTGATCTACTTTATGAATGTGGAATTTCAAGAAACCCACTTACAAATGCATTACTTGACCCCTCTATTTACTCAAAATGTCAAGGGTACAAGGATGATTTTATATCTCATGGAAGTTCAAAACGTCAAAATGTTGATTTTAAACCTCTTCCTCCAAAATTGTTGTTAGAGTTGGACAATGCAACAAGTGATAATAAGAATCACTATCTTTTCATGTTTCTATCACTTTTAACTATACTTGGTGTCTTCATCACTATTGAGGTTGGGATCTTGCCTGTGGTGCACACCCATGAATACATACACGAAATCTATGGAAGAATGTCTTCCAACCTAAAAAGTAAAGATATTTATTCTTTAACTGAAATGATGGATACATATCGTATAATTGAAGAAAATAGGGTGTTTCCACCTACACTTATTTACAAGGTGCATGACTTCAAAAGTTTCCTTAATGGATATATTAAGGAGGAAAAAATGCACTAGTTGGACATCTTAATGTCCAATACTTCCAATTTCTTATACTCAATGATGTTCCAGTACTAAGGTACAAAGAATCAATTAGGGATATTGAGTTATGGAATATAGATGATGAAGTTCGACCTGTAATTCCCATAGGGAAGCCATGTTTCTTAGCTTCCCAACAGAATGGTGTCTATTTAAAAGAACTAAAGGAAGGGATAACATCTTACATAAAAATGTGGAAAGACACTATTGGGAATGAGGATTAACCAATTGTTATAGAGGAATGGAAAAATAAAGTAGTGTATTGAGAAAAAGTTCTTGATACATTATATGGAATCTATAATGATCATAGAATAATAGATGGTAGTGATTCATCTTCTAAGGATTTCTGGCCCAAGACAAGGAACATTGTTGATGTTGATCCTAATGCACTCCAAGTAATCTCAAGTATTTGGATGGAGATTTTGATAATGTGATAGATGAACCAATATATGTTGGACCCAAATGTAACAAGCCAAAGCCAACATTCAATCCAATGGTTGGTGTTAAGAAATGAAAGACTTGCTAGTTAGATTAGGAAATGAGGATGCAAGAGAGATGATTTGGATGGAAAAACCCATCTCAGATATCTTTAGGGATAATGAAAGTGAGAATCTTCATGTAAAGGTTGACTGGTGGAAGCCTATGTCAGGGAAATACAATGGAAAATTTTTAGAGCAATATTGGGTACCAAATCCTTACGACACAGAACTTGGCTCTATTCCAATTAATACCATAGTGTGGGCATGCATGCCAAAGAAAGAACACTGCAAGAAGACCAAGATAAATAAATATGGTGTAGAAGCCATTCTTGATCTACTAAAGTAAATATCTTAAGAGTAGGTTTATATGATTCATGAATTTTTTTTTTTTTTGAAGGATCTATTAATATACATTCGGACACACTTTTCCATATTTGTTGTATATAAAATATTCTCTTAATATTTTTTTTGAAGGACTTTTATATTATTTAATATTTCAATGTAATCATGTGTTATACAAATTACATGACAATTCCATAAAATATTTAAGTTTTCAAAGCTTTATTTGACCAACATGACTTCTCACCATATCAAATATGCATAACCCAAATTCAATAATGCACCTAAAAACATCTTCTAAACTTGGTCTATTAAAACAACAATGGAGTAACTAATTAGTATTCTATTTAATGCAAACCATTTAAACACATAATGAATAAATGCTAGACACTTGCTATAATGTTTGAAGTGATTTTTCCTTAATTTTCCTTATTATAATTGATATAGATCAAATTTGCTACTTTGTTGCACTATAATTTATAAAAAAAAATATTTTGATCATTGAACAACACAACTAGAATTATAAAACATTTCCTCTTATAGATTTTGAATTGGTGCCAACATTGTACTAGTATAATTAATTTGTACTCAACTTAGGAAAAGCAGCTAGTGTCAATTTAAAATGGTCAATAATAGTAAGAAAAACAATATTAATATATTGTTAAATAAATTTATAGGTGAGATTTTTTTCTACGCAATCTAGTGTTCACGAGTCAAATTTAATACATAAATATAAATGTTAATGATAATAGAAATAATGTAAGGAATATATGTTTTAGATGAATGTTAATATGTTCTTTTCAATATAATATCCTTAAACATTACAAGAATAAAAACTAAACATTAGTAATAAATATCTTAGTCAATTTTCTCTCTTTCTTCTTATATTTGAAAATAATCAAATTGTACTATGTTAATATTCTAATTCATGATTGATTTTGATCATTAAAATGATTAGTAATTGAGACGAGAGGCTCATTTTATAGCCCAATATGAGGGGATGTGTAAGATTGCCTATCCGTCCGTGCCCCTTTAAAATAAAAATTATTTTCTAAATAGAAAAATAGAAAAATGAATATTTTGTAAAGTAATTAGAAGTAAAAAAATGTGTGAGTTAAATGTTTATATATTATACTTTTCAAAAATATTTCAGTTAGAGATACAAAGAAACTATTTGAAGATTTATGTTAACTAATTTATGTCAATATCAACTTCATATATATCTATATATAAAAAAAAGTTATGGTTAAAATTTTTATTTGGTCATATATATACTCTATTTAGCATTCAAAAATACAGTTTCAACGATTAAAAATAACACATTGTATCTTTCACTCTAAAAATGTTTGTACATGAAGAAATTTGATCCCTACATCTGCACTTAAAATGCATCTATGATGGTATATATTGGATACGTTACTATGATCATTTGTCATTAAATAACTCTATACTTTATATATAGTTCTCATATTAATATATTATTCATTAGGTAAGCCTCAACCAACTTCGTTTTTAACATAAAAGTACAAATAATAAATAAAAATAAATTATGCTAATACTCACATTCAACATTTAATTTGATCCTAAAAAAATATTTTCTCGTTAACTCTAGAATGGTGCAAACTTCCTACAATAGTATGTAATGATGACTATCATCCACTAAGACCAAATATGGTATATAAGAAGGTAAAAAAATATTATTAAAAGTTATTTTAAATTTTATTATTATGCTAGAAAAGCATTAAAAGAAGTGTTTCGAGATCATCATAATTTTGTTTAGTTAAACAATGAAGAAGGTGGGTAGCGTCATAAATATTTTGAAATTTAATTCCAATATTTTAAATTGTGCCAACATTGTCTTAGTAATAATCGTAGCTTAACATATACATGATATTTAATATATCGGATTATAATTAAATGGGTTAATAATAGTTACATACACATCATTATTTTCATAAAATAACCTTAACAAACTTATCTTTTAATATAAACAACAAAAAATATTAAAATAGATAATGTAAGGAATCCAAGATTATGATGTGAAATATTTTCTTTTTTCAAGTTTATATAAATTTGTTTTATAATGTTTATCATGATAATTTTTACACAAAAATGGTGAATATCTACATTAAAATTACTAAACTAAGTGACTTTCTAATTCCTCATTTTGAAAAAACTTAATCTAGTTAAATTTCTAAATAATGGTATATATTGGACACATTACTAAGATCATTTCTCATTAAATAGTTTTATATTTAATATATATCTTGCATATTAATCTATTATTCATAAAGCGAGCCTCAATCAACTTCTTTATTAGCATAAACGTACAAATAATAAATAAAAATAAATTATGCTACTACTGACATTTAACATTTAATTTGATCCTAAATTTATTTTTCTTCTCAACTCTAGAATGGATCAAAATTCCTACAATAGAATGTAATTATGATGGTGATAATGATGATTATCATTCACTAAGACCAAATATGGTAAATAAGAAGGTAAAAATATATTACTAAAAGTTATTTCGAATTTTATTGTCATGCTAAAAAAGAATTAAAAGAAGTGTTTCAAGATCATCATAATTTTGTTTAGTTAAACAATCAAGAAGGTTGGTAGCATCACAAATATTTTGATATTTAATTCCAATATGAGTATAAACTCGATGATCTATGAGAGTTTTTTAATCTCCAACCATATTACTAGTTTTGCAAAGGCGATATACTTTTAAATTGTGCTAACGTTGTCTTAGTAATAATCATAACTTAACACATACATGATACTTACTATATCAGGTTATAATTAAACGGGTTAATAATAGAAACATACACATCATTATTTTCATAAAATAACCTTAACAAACTTATCTTTTACTATAAACCATAAAAATATTCAAATAGATAATGTAAGGAATCCAAGACTAAAATATGAAAGATTTGCTTTAGGAAGTTTATATAAATTTGTTTTATAAAGTTTATCATGATAATTTTTACACAAAAAATGGTGAATATATACATTAAAATTAGTGAACTAAGTGACTTTCTAATTCCTCATTTTGAAAAAATTTAATCTAGTTAAAGTTCTAAATTCTAGATCCACTGAATACTTCCAAATTTAATGAAATATGTGTTACCCAACTTATACACTATTAGTGTCAGTCTTTGCAGCCTTCCTCCAGTGATCAAACATGCTCTTACAAGTGATTTTAAGGCGTCAAAATCAAATTTTGTCATTTCAGTGAGTCTTCAAGCAAAATTTGGTCACTAGGCATTAGGTCTAGGGTTTGCTTTTAATCCTTTCAAAATTGCCCAAATGTCAGTCTATGTCACTATTCGGCTGAGTCTATCATCACTCAGAAGGTTTTTATCATCATGTGAGGTTCCATTGGGTCATTTTACACCTTGTTCATGCTTTAGTTGTGCCTAGGTAAGGTTCATTTCCCTCTCCTAGGGTTTTGAAGGCAATTTCTCTTGAATGGTCAAATCATTAGTAAAACTTGTATCCAGATGTTCATACACCTTCCCCTATCCTTCATGTACCTTATTAAA
Organism: Pinus taeda; assembly: GCA_000404065.3. Classification (NCBI taxonomy): domain Eukaryota; kingdom Viridiplantae; phylum Streptophyta; class Pinopsida; order Pinales; family Pinaceae; genus Pinus; species Pinus taeda. The sequence continues at coordinate 133,770 of APFE030459021.1, read as the reverse complement.
CACTTCCCATCACTGAGATCCCCCAAATTCTTCATTTTTGCACAAACCCTAGTTTCTTGCCACAACTTGGCAATTTTCTAGGCTAGGCCTGTGTTTTGACCTTTTGGACCCCTCCCCCTCACTCAATCTCTGAGATTCCACTTTCCCCTACTTCCTAGAATCCCTCCCTACTTTCAAAAATTTCCCCAAGAATTTAGAAGCCCCTTATCCCCTTCATTTCTGTTCATTTCGACAAAATCCCTTGTTTCACACATCGGGATAAGTTTCACTGAAAAGATGTTCCAGAGCCATCAAATATGAATTTTGAAGAAAAAATAGAGGTGTTTGTCCAGAACAGGCCAAGGAAGAAAAACCTCCTTCACTTTTCACACAGGTGTCATGGTTTTAGAGAAATGTCAAAAATACAATCGCCTCAGGGAGAATTGATGCACCTCTTAAGTGACCTTGGGAAAATCAAGTTTTCTCCTAGATTGATTGGCAAAATAACTTTCTTGATGAGTCAAAAGATAACTAGACAAAAATATCTTTCTAATGAGCTATCATGAGTTCAATTTGGAGTTGAGGAAGGCATCTAAAAGTTGACTGTAACAGAACTCTGCCTTGAGGCAGCCTCATTTGGCACATTTTGACCAGTCTTGGGAGATGTGATTTTTGATAAGGAAAATGAACTCCAAATTGAAAAATTCTAGTTGGTATGAAATCAGACTCAAATACCTTTCCAACGAGCTATCCTTCACCCGATTTTGACACCGGGAAGGCCTCCAAAAGCGTCCTGAAAAATGCACTATGTAGCTGGGTGCGCCCGGCGCATCAGGGGCGCGCTGCGTATCAGGCACAAAAATGCAGTGTAAAAATACACGTGCACGGCGCATTAGAGGCATGTGGCGCGTTGGGTGAGGCGCGCGGTGCACTGGGTTTTAAGCCCGAAATTTGCTTGGAAAGGCATCAAATTGCCTCCTCTCCGCACAAACTTGCAGGTAGGCTCATATTCACTACTTGTGCTTGGTTTTTGAAAGGTTAATGTAATGGGTTCATGATATATTTTCCATAGAAATCCAAGTTGGAAAACTCTCCTTTGTCGATATAAAAAGTGTTGTAGGGTTTGGAAATAGTGTGTTACCAAGGTTCTATTCTTCCTCATTTCCCTTTGGCATATTTGGCACTTGAAGACAAAGACATCAAGCCTTCATTCCTCATTTTCAACAAATCAAACATACACTTGGCATAGACTTTCAATACCATGGAGGCGGGCACCGATACATCATATGACCAAGACAATGACTTTATAACATAATTGCATGCACCAGGAGGGCACTAAAATATCGAAAAGCGAGGATAGACTTTGAATCTTGGCCAAAGCTTCTTTGGCTGAACATGGCACTTGATGAGGCACCTTTAGCCCAAATTTCAAGGAATTTGGAGAAAATTTTGTCAATTTTAAATTTTTGGCTTGCAAAACAAGTTTTTTGGCTCAACGTGCAGCGTGCTGCACGTGACCCATAAGATTGGGAGGTCCAAATCACAAATGGCTTGTAGTTTTGGATTTGTCATGATGAATTATAGATGCTCAGTTACTGCCAAAGCATTTCATTAATTTCTGGGTGACCAAAAGGCTCAAAAACACCGTGAAAATCACCTTTTTGCCCTTTTTGCACCAGCAGGAAGTACTTCCGGGAGAATGCACTTTTGGAGGGGCATATGGACACCAAGTTAGAAAATTCCACTTGGGTTGGAAAGTAGACATCCAAGGATTTCCAACAAGCCAACCTGAGGTCAATTTGGATTCTGGGAAGTGCCCCAAAATTAGGCAGAAAGGCGCACGCCTCATAAGGCTCACGCGCGCGACGCACAGGGTTTTTTGGTCAAATTTTCACCTTCCAGCTCATAATTTCGGCCAGTTATGACTAGTTTCACCTTTTGATGTGATGTTTGACCCAGCTTAATGTAATTTGATGTGTATGATGTAATTTTTGCACATTTTTACTTGTTCTAGAGGATTCATTCACTAAAAGGTGAAAATTAAATGAATGAATTAGTTTCCTAGCATATAGGAGTAAGTTGTTTGACTACCTAGATTTCAGTTCCTTGTTTAGAATTAGTTCAAACAGCTCCTAGAATGATGAGCTCGACCCCTAGAGGCAAGGAGAGGGGTTAGGATGGTCTATATGATGTAATTTCTCAATCATTTTCAGGTGTGGAAGAGGTTGGACACTTGGGATTGCTTTGGCATACTATTGTACATATTTTCTCTGCATTTTTGGCTAAGGAAAGACCAGGGTTTTGCAGCACTATTTGGGATCCATTTGGTTTTATGTTTTGATGGTGTGCTTCTTTCAGTAATTGTAAGTTGTTATGTGTATCATTTTCCTTCTTTCATCTTCTACAATTGAACAAATGAAGTTTTAAGGTAGAATCCATCAATGGTTATGCTCTGCCTTTAAGTTTGTTTAAATTTCCATGTTTTCTTCAGTTTAAGGAGAATCCTTGAGACTTCATTGCTCTCCTTAGCTCCTCACCAGTCTGATTTACCCATATCACTTGATTTAAAGCATCAAAACCATCGCCTATCTTGCCCCAAATAGACCTCTACAAAAACTGTGCCTCATCCCCAAGCCCAAATTGTCTTTCCCGTTGTTTTCAACAAAACTCTAAAAATCCAAATCCAAATCAAACTTTCATATCTTTTTACTAGCCTAAAATCATTTCCCATTTTAAAGTCATCTCGCACCCTATTGCTCATTTTATCGAGATTGACTAGAGAGAGCCCTCTCCTGTCCTCGTAGGGCTAGCTACGAGGTTGAGCGTGCTTTGATGTAGCCTTGAGTTTACCTTATTTAAGCCTAAGGTAGATTTGAGTGCTAACATACACAACCCTAAGAGATCATTCAAATGACTTTTCAAGGAAGAGAGATGCACAATCAAACCTTTTCCCATAAGGAGACAACTCCACAATTTCAAAAGAAAGATCAAAAACCTTTCAAGACTAGTGGAGTGGTTTGTGAGTCACTTACAACCAAAGGTCTAAAAGAGACAAGACAAGTCCACCTAAAGCCAATTGAATACAAAGAGAAAATATCAATCCACTATAAAGTCCTAAAGATACAACCAAACAAGAAACATCTGAGTATTTCTGCTTCGGGTGGTTAGGACCAGAAACCAAAATACGAGAAAGTGAAGTAAAGTACCCCCCGAAGGTATTTTGGAATGATAAGGGCCCAATACTACTAGTGAGGGAATCATAAGTAGTTATGTTGAGCTCCATACAATAGCCTTTGTCAGTGCAAGTACCCAAGCTTCACAAGGGCACCCACCAGAAGTACCATGAAAGTGATGCAACAACTGCCTTAGGTACCATAGGCATTTCCCCTCATAGTCACATGTGTGGTCCCTAGGAAAATAAAATAAGGTCACCGGTTGATGATACGAAGCTGGGAAGAATGGTCATGGGCTTGTGATCCAAAAAGTAGGAGAGGGGGTATCTCTCTTTCCTTATCTTCACACATCCTTTTGCTTAACTCATGTGTACAAAGAGATTTCCCAAACAACTTAATGAGATTAGATTTCTAGTCTTCAATAAACTTTTATACTTTCAGCTTAAGTGGCCTTGGATAGTTTACTCTCCATATGCCTATTTCAAGGCCTTAATGCCTTAGAATAGTTGATGTTGCTATGACAAAAATAAAAAGCCTAGTTCATCATAATTAAGTTCTTATTTTAATTGGCTTTTATTTAAGACATAGGGAAACATAAGTGCAACTGATGATGTTTTGACGCGAAAGAAATCAATAGAAAACCTAGCTACATGAAAATGCAATTCATTTTCTTCAACGAAAAGTGATTTCTACAAATGTTCTACGAGGAACTTAATAAAGAAATACATTTTTTATTTATTTATTTTGCACTCACACATTCAAAAAATAACAAAAATAACTAAATTATGTCTATAGCGCATCTAACTGAATGCAGACTAATATGAAAATTCAAGATTTAAAAAAGAGACTTAAAGGTAAACAAATTTGGTCAAAAAGGTAAAGGCCAATTCAAGAAGCAAAGAGAAGAAAATCCCAAGATAAAGAGCACTCCTAAAACAAAAAAGGACTTTTAACTTTACAACAAGAATTCACACATTTTCCAAAACCTAAAAGACTACATAAACAACACAGAAAATGTCTTTCTTTTTCTTTGAAAGATTTATAGACTAAAAATTTCAGAAATTGAAAGAAAGCATCAAATTCAAGACCAACAACAAGAAACAAACTCAAATCCCAATAGTCATCAATGATCGCAAAGATTAAAATACTAATGTGAGTAAGAGACTATAAAAAATTGAATGATTTGGTTAGCAAGATAAAAGGATTATGGAAATTAGAAAGATTCGAGAGAACTGAAGTCTTTCATTTACCCAAGAATTGCAAACACTTTTCTCAAACAAGCAATGAAAAGAAAAAAAGGAGCCAAGTTCAAGAATTTTAAAGAATCAATAAAAATTATTGGGTCATAAACAAGTTGCAAGACAAACCAACTATCCCAATAAAATAGAACAACTAGACACTTCCCAAAGAAAGTATGAAACCCAACTTTCAATATAAAAAGATTCAAAAGCAATGACGATAGGTTGACATAGAATATTCACCAAAGAGATGGAAGAAATCGACAACAACTGATAAATAGACAATTCCAAGCCTCATTCTAATAAAAAAGACACAAGAAAACATGGTCAAACCCCCAACAAAAGACAAAAATGAAAAAAAAATGGTTTTTTCAATATGTACGTGACTATGTATTTCCAGAAACATGTATGTATGCAATTGTTTTTTAAGAAACAAGCATATACATGAGTTTGCTCAAAATAAAACACATATGTATGCTTATGTATGAAACAAAAAGAAAGTATAAATATAAAACTAGGGAAAAAATATAAATACAGTCGTGGTCCAAGATATCATGCTGATTGAGTAGATTTCCTAAGAGTCAAGAAGGGTAGAAAAATCAAGAAATAGTATACCAAAACCCAGATGAAAGAATTAAAACCCCTTTAGGAAATAATTGATGGTATTCCCTAGTGGAGTCACCAATTTTGTTGGTAGGTAAATTTATGTAAGTTAAGGGTTGAAAAACTCAATAGAGTAGAACAAAAGAGTCAACAAGGAGTAGTCAAGAAAGAATGCCAAACATGTGAATTATTAAATGTGGACTTAGAAACTCACCTGTAGGTCTTACATTTGATGATGCTCCTGTAGGGTCCAAACCCTCTGCTTCCTCCAGAATCAACTAGGCCTACAAGTCAATTCAGAGAAGCATATACATAATACTTAATTCAATGTGCATACATAAAAGATATGTTAGATGATCGTATATAAACATAGAATTTGAAATTCATCAGACAATAACATATAAGGAATGAGACATGATCTTTTTACTAATAATCAATAATAGGTATAGGAAAGGTACAACCCTATCCAAGCCAAAGCACCAACGAAGTGTTCCTCCAGATCCATCTAGCTCGAGCCACAAAGAAAACCTCTCTAACAAATTCAAGGGGATTCTATAAAGATGATGAACATCTTTACAAAGGAAACAAGGGTTTCCATAGAGACTAGGAGTACAGGAGGCACGGGAAAATTAGACTTGATCTGGGAGAAAAAATGAGTATAATGTTGATAGCCACTCTCTTATGTTTTTTAGGCCTGCCCAAGCGGTATATATATAACACTTGAAATTAGTTAATTCAGTTTGTTGTGGGCTCCTATAGGTTGGATGTCGGTAAAACCCATGAACCCCACCCAAAAAATAGTATATTATTTTATTTTTTCATATTTTAAAAGGTATATGTGGGTATGCAGTTATATAGCCCGTGTATGTACGCACGTTTGAATGGGAAGAGTCACGTATGGAATTTGAAATATTGTTTTTTAATAGAAGAGAAAGTTTTCATGGGGAAAGGATGCCCAAGGCCATACAAGAGCATCAAATCTATATGAGAGCTAAATGATGCTATAACATTTTGAGGTTCCTCGTGACTCTTCAACTCCTATGAATTTTCATATTATATATAGGACATTTTACATTACATATGTGGATTTTCAAATTCCACATGTGCCTCTTGGAGTTTATTACATAAAAATTATTACAAACAAAAACTTACATACACAACACTCTCTATATGTAACAAAAATACTAATAGGGCAAAATATTATCAAATTGACAAGTCATTTACTTCCTCATGGAGTTCATTGGTGATGTATGTGTGCCTTGATTTGAAATCTATAAAGACAACTTTAATTTGAACAAGAAAGTATGATGCATATCACTTATTCACCTCCAATTCTTCTGTCAATATGGTCTTGGAGCTTGATTGCACATCATTCGAAAACCATGACAATTTCATGTGAGCTTTGACTGATGCAATGGAATATTGTAGGATAACATATTTTGTGATCTCCAAGCCTTCTTGTTATGATTCCTGCTTGATATATTCTAGTACTACCTTATTTCCCAAATGCTAATTTCCATTCCTTTTATTTATTCAAGTGATTCTATTGAAGGAATCTCATGTTTATGTGCTATAGACTCAAAACCATTGTGTAGTCGACTATATGTGAAAATAGTGTTAGTCGCATGTCCTCCAAGATAGTTATAATTCTGATGGTGGATTCTTAGTTGTACTCAGTCCATTTTAGTGACGATCCTATCTTTTCTAATCAACTGTTATGGAACATTCAAATATTCAGTATCCCATTCTTGAAGTTGATTAACTGCTTTCTTGCCACTTTTAGGATTTTCAAGACTTCTTGTGCTTTCTTCTAAATTCCAATGCAAGGACACACCATTTGTTGTAGAAGTATCATCAATCAAATAATTGTGCCATGGATTACTGCCATTTTGTTGTATTGAAGTTGTGTGAAGATAACTATTGATTTTCCATCGCAAGGTGTTTCTCTTGTTACTTTGCTTTAACTAACACATTCCTTAATCATTCATTCTCATTAAATAGATATTATAATTTATCTTGTGCTGTTGTAGTAAAAGAAACATTTGTCACCATGATTTCTTCGTGATTCCTTCTAGTATTAATAGTTATCACATTTTCTTTTGATACTCAGACTGGGTTTTAAGGATCATTTGATAAGTATCTTTGCCTCAGCTGCACAATCCTCTTCTTGAGCTCATAAAATTTGACATTGCACACATCCATGACTTTGTCTTTAGGTGGAGATGTGATTCCCATTTCATGAAATGGGAGATGGCCACCTGTAAGAGGAGGTTATTCTGGAGAACATGATTTATCATCTATGGGTTGGATGGTGTCATCTTCCTACAAATATTCCTCTATATCTTGAGAGAACTATTATTCCTATAGTCTCTATGTTGCTTCTTCCTCATATGACTACCTTTCTCACTCCTCCTCTTTTCTCCTTATTTCCTCTTCTTCTTCACGATTTTTCCTAAGAAACTCATCTTGCTTCCTCCTCTCCTCTTCTTCTAATTATCTTATTCTTGATTAGCTTGAATAGATCCTATGTTCAAAGGATCAACTCTCCATTTCCTATTTCTTTCCCTTGTTGAATCATGCTTGATTCTTTTCATGGGAGCTACATTCTTTGCTCAAGGAGATGTTTGCTCCACCTCTTGTACCTTCATATCTTGAGCTGGTGGAACTTGGGATGAGACAACTTCAAATACTACATGTGTCTTTCTAACTGGATTCTACCAATTCTTCACCTTCTCATCTTATGTGGTAGACATTGATGAATATCCCCAATTGAAACCAATCCTTTCACAATGTTCTTTGCACACTCATCTGGGATCATATCCATGAATGTATTTAATTGTAAAGTGTAAGTAGTTCAACTATTTTATTTATTCATTTTCTACCTTGTGGCTCTTCAGTTGATACAATCTGATCCGCAAAGTGAACGTGGGCCAAGGGGCTTTATTCCTTCTATGAAGAACTCCTGACAGCCCATTGTCCAATTGATATGCTACTTCTTGCAAGACTTCCTTATTAGTCACATATCACGGCATGAGATGATGAGAGATCTGACATATGAAGCATTTGATATATGTACTGTCGATTTCTACAAACTAATTCACGATATCATGTAGTGACTCCTTCACTTGATCGGTCATGCAAGAAGGATAGATCTCATAAATCATATGGAATATGACTACGAAGAAGTGCTCTCCTAATCTATCACATGCCCCTCTGAATCTTGACTTTGATAACACCGTACATAGAAGTGTACTAGAGACTTATTCTAGTCAGATTCCAATACATCCGTATGAAAGCATATTATGCACAAATTCTATCCAATAGAAATGAAAACATATAAAATTATGGTGCCTAGTTTTTCCTCAAAGATTATTTTTCCTACCACACTTGAAATTGCAATTGAAAAGAAAGCATATTTTCCCAATTGAAGATCTTACCATGGCTAACTACCATGTTGATCACGTATATCTAGTTTCCTTCAAACACTTCAACGTTCTTTCATCCATGCAACTGACAACACATAGCAATGAGGTGCTGATATACATCCCTAAGAATCCTAGTCAAGTAAACTATAGACGGATGATGTAAGAACTTAGAAAGCTCTTGAGACCAATATTTAATGATTTCACTTGTGTGAATATCAGCCCATCGAATGTAAAAGTTGTTACTGGCATATTTTATGGGCCTAAGCATCTTGTTGTAGGTGTTCATATCTCCTCCATAATAAGTGGCAAGATCGCCACCACTTTCACTATGAAGCACAAGATAAGAATCATCCATGTGTGTAATAATACACTCAATATCTGCTGAACAAGGGATGATCAAGAAATCGAATACGAACCTATGCATCCTGGACCTCTTGATATTGATGTATGCTTGCAAACTTTCCAAGTTTTCAGTGAACTATTTCTACATGAAGGTGTCTTTGATGTGATTCGATGTGACCTTAGTATACTTATTTATGAAGCACTTTATATATTCATAGATGGGAAAGGTAATCTTTGTAACTTCAACTTCTTCCTCAATGCTTGCCTTTGAAGCTTTGTTGGCGGCCACTTGCCATGTAGCGAGAGGCATGGTTCCAACATATGATGAAAGAGTAACAATACTTGTAGCTTGAACACTTGTTTATGGAAGCACACTCTGTTGGTATTGCAGTATTGGCATTGATTTCAACATGGTCATGGTTCCAGCTAGCTAGTTGAGTTGACATTGGGATGATTATGTTGGCATTGATGTCGTAGTATGGTGCCACTCATGTTGGTTTGTGTTGGCATGTGTCGAAATTGATGTTGATAAGATGGTGACATTGATGAAGATTGATGGTAGCATGATGGTCTTGTAGGAGTTGGCATGTGCATTGGTACACATGTCATGATGGTTTTTTGATGTTGTAATATAGTGGGATGGTGCTACTATAGGTAGAGGATGTTGCTACATGTTGGTAATGTAGATCTATATGTGATAGAAATAGTTCATGAAACACTAGTCGAGTTGTCAACTAGGTCTTCATGTCTACGAGGATGAATTGTAGTGATGCAATGGCTAGATGATAGTGCTACAAAGGAATTTTAAAATCTCTAAGAGGTGTTGCAGCTTGTTCAGATGATTGTTGGAGAGTGGAGGACTTTTTGACACAATTTTCAACCTCGCATGTTGGCCTTTAAGGTCAATTTAGCAGTGACACTTGGGAAGCATGTTTGATCAGCTTATAGATTTTTTAGACGTTGTGTCAAAGGTTTGCATTCCTATTCATGAGTTGGGGAAGATGATCCAACAAGTGGCATAGGTTTTGAGTTGAGAGGTTATGGTTTTAACCGAAACTCTGCCATAGTCACTCCCTTAAAAGCTCATGAGAGTGACTGAAAAGTCCCAATTGCATGGAGATAAGCATGTGAGAGTGGATGTACCTTCTAGAAGAGTTAAGATAGTTTTAAGCGTGCAATCGAGGCATTTCACAATATTTTCTGTGCATTCCCTGTGCTGTTTGGAAGAAAATTAGCAATGAAATTCATAGAGGCTTCCAAAATTGTTTGAAAAGGTAAAACATTGTTTGAAAAGGTCCTCTAGTGATGTGAATGCATCTAGTGTGCAAGTAGTGACCTTAGTGGATTGATTTGGTCCAATTGGTGCACCTTTGAACCTAGCCCCATGCTCAATTTCACCGTACATGTTTTATATACTTGATCTTAGAGCTATTTGATGATTGATTGAGTTAGATGTTGAGTGTATGTGTGGAGATAAGATTGGGTAGAATGATTATGGTTCATACCTTGAGTAGAGAATAGATGCTTCAGTCAATGAATGTTTATTGCAGCATAGTGAGTAGTTTTGAAGCATGCTATAGAATAATTAGAATTAATTTTGTTGGATTAGAGATCATTTGGACAATTTTTGTATGCTGCTGGAGTACATGTTAGTGATCCTCTCACACTTGTTTTTGTAGGAGATGCTATTAAATTTGGTGCATATCCTTCGTGTTGTATGTTGTTAATTGTAGTATGTAGCAATTACCTTCTAATGTGAGGATTTGATTTATAATGGTATTAGTTTTATTGTGCCCACAACTTGTTATTGGAGAGAACATGTTTTATGGATTTGATTTATTTTGATTTGATGATGAGATATTGTTGTTAAGAACATGTACACAGAGTTGATTTCTTGTTGAACATAGTGTCTTTGGATCTAGTTTGAAAACAGTTTAAAGGAGGTCAAATAGTGAAGAGGAGAAGTGACTTCATGAGAGACGAACAGTGATATAGAAGCTTCAACAAAAGGAACAATTTCTCAATCCAATGGTGGTCAAATATTCCAATGGTATTTGGGAGAGGCTTAACTGATCGTGGTGGATTTTAGTGTATGGTAGTCCGTAGATCCATAAACAACATAGTATTTCAAGTTTATCAGTGGTATCGAGTGTCCTAGTAGATGGGTGTTAGCATTTCCTATATAAGGTCGATTATCCATGTTGATGGGAGTCAACAAGCTATGTAAAATACCAATTACTTGACATAATAGAAATTCTGAGTAGAGCAGCAACAACAATAGTGTGTTTTTTCTCTCAGAAGGGTTTCCACCATAAATATTGTGTCTCATGTGTGATTGATGTGATGTGCATTCTTATTATTTTGTAGTTTCTTATGGTTTTCAATTATGTTTATGTGATGCACATGCTATGATGTTTATTAGTTATTGGTTAGCATATGTGTGATTTAGTAATTAAAGTAATAATTGGAAAAAATCATATATAGATCACATTACTGATTCACCCCCACTCTCAGTAGAGCTTAAAGGTTTCCAACAATTGGTATTAGAGAAGGGCTCTTGGTTGCATCTTGATCATTGGAGCATAGATTTGGGGTTTGTTGGTGAAATTTGAATTTATCTTTTTCCAGATTGATATTACTCACTATTGCAAATTAGAAGGTATGGCACACAAATGTAAAATCTTAATTATTATCTTATGGATCTAACATTTGGAGATTAGTATGTGAAATCTGTCGAAAATATATAATTATAGATGATGTTTTGCATCAATATACACAAGCACGATGCATAATATACACGAATCTTCAGGGTGATGATATGAAGATATTAATGGGTGTGAAACTGGCCAAGGAAATGTGGGATAAGATAGGATCCATCTTTGGTGATTGTACGAACAACAATTAGGAAAATTAGAAGAATATAAATAAGAAAAAGAACAACAAGAAGGGCATTCAAAAATAAGAATCTCAACCACAAGAGTCTCATCCTTCCAGTGCGCATGATTCAAAAGATGATGAGAAGAGATCAGAAAATCATGAATCCAAAGATATAAACATTAATGATTTTCTTTTGAGTTATAATTTTGATGATTCAAATTTAGATCATGCTAAAGCACATAGTGAAGATGATAAAGTTATTAAGAGTCTTAGAAATGAGATTTATAGACTAATAGATGCATGAAAGGATCAAGAAAATCTACTGCAGATTTGGATGATAAAGAGGCCAAGCTCAAGGAAGAAATTTCTAGCTTAAAGATTAAGTTAGTTGAATAAAAAAAAATTGAGGAAGGCATGAGGAAAAACTATCAAGTGAAGCTATAAGAGGTTGACAAATTAGAAGCATAAGTGGTTTCCTTAAGAAAGAAGTGAAATATGGAAAAGAGTATTGTTGCCTTGGATAATTTTCTTGAGATCCAAAGGTCATCATTGGATAAATGTGGTCTTGGATTTCAAAAGGTTGAATCTAGTTTGCATGCATGTAAAAAAAACAAATAAGGTCCCAAGAAACTTGTAGCAAACAATAGCAACAATAAAAGTGAGATCAAAGGAAACAAAGTAGATCCATCAGCCAACTAGTAAACAAAAGAACCAACATCACATCAAGGAACAAAAGAAACAACAGAGAATAAAATCTCAAGGAGCTCATACGTTCAAAAGACCTTTTTCTCTTTGAGATGATCATGGAAGCTCTATTAGATTTCAAAGGAAACAAAGTCATTTTATTCCTTTGATGCATGAGATATAATGCTATAGCTATCACAAATTTGGGCATATTGCAGCTGACTATTGGAGCAGAACATATGGACCCCATCAATAGAGATTCGAGTAATATCAACAAGCAAGGAGAATGGCTAACAAGTATACTTGTGATTTTTATGGTTATTTCTACTCATTTCACTTGTTTGGGAATAGGGAAATGGATTGTAGGTCTAACAAATGGAGGAGAATCACATTTCATGCAAGCTTTAGATATAGATGACAAAAGAAGAATCGATCTTATTTTCCATGTGGAGTGCTATATTTTTCATAGATTTGTCCATATCGAAAGATATTGTTTGCTCCCCTGTTACTCAAGATAAAACCATCAAAAGCCAAAAATGAAGAGGATCTAAGACAAAATCAATGAAGGAAGAGTAGAAGTAGTTGAAGAAAGAGAAGAAGTAGATCAAAGAAGAAAATAAGCAACCCAAGACTCTATGGAAGAAAAAGGAGCATTAACTCTTTAACTAGTGACAAGCCTTCCTTCTTGCAGTCTATGACTATTCATGCATATTTATAGAAGGTTATATAATTCATTAGAGGCACATAACCTCAAGGGGAGTGTATGATGAGTTGTTGTGGAAGCATATGATGAGTTCATTTCAACCTCATGCACATTCAGGTCCACAAGATCAACCATTCTATTGGAGGTATATTGAGCTTAGGGGAGTGATGCATGGTATGGATTTACATGTGATATTAGGCATATTTTTCATTGGTCTTCACTCTCTAATTTGTACCATATTTACATGTGTTTTTAGAGTGAAAATAAGCACATTTTTCAACTATGTATATGTTTTTGGTTTCCACTAATAGCTGGTTGAAATGATGCACAACCATGCATAGATTATGATCATTAGTTTAGGATGTATGGATATGAATTGTGACATGGACAAACCATGTATGAGTCATTGTATGATTTTTATTACAGCCATGTATTTGTTATTTATTGATCATTCTATGTTGGTAGAGGGTCCAATCATTTGTAGATCAAGTTCTCATGGTGATAGGCAAGTTCATGGAATCTTTTTGTAGCCACTTGTATGGGCTAATGATGATGTAACAATCATGTTATATTATTTATTTGAGTCTTTGGTTCTTAGGATACGATCATAGAAACTATGTATTTCATCAAAAATCTATGTATAATGATCATGGAGCCATGTACTTATGATTTACTATCATTTGGGTCTTATAGTCATGATTCATGAGGTCATGTTATGGTCACATATTGGTCATGTATGACGTTATATCTCACTGCTACAACCATGTATTTATCATTGTTATGTCATATGAGTCATTTTCATGTGGATTCTTGGTCCATATGGTGCTTCTATGTGTGAAAGGAAGAATTGTTTGCAGTGAAAGTAGTCATTTCAACACAACAATTTCGATCTCTACAACTTGGAGATGGCATGTGTTCACGGGGAGTATTATTTGTTCATATTTACTTCGTCCATACATTGTTTCCATTATGATTTGCTAGGAGGTGTTCGTGAGGAACTTCATATTATGCTATGTTAGTGGTGTTCTTGGCCTCATGTGATGATAAATTTGGTAGTTGTTGCTATATAGTTATGGGGGAGATTGTGTGTGGTTGCTTCATGTGGATGTTGTTGCATCATATGATGATGTATTTTATGATGTTGCTATGAGGAGGAGTGATGGTTTTATGCTTATGTGCATATTGGTGCATGCACTTCATGTTTCTCATATTTTCTTTTATGACATTGTTTCTTATTGTTGCGTTAAGTTGGCATGATGTCGCTTACTACTACTAATTGTTGGATGGTATTATACTCTGGATGTCGATTGGATATATTGATTGTTTTTTTCTTATATGGAGGCATGGATGATTTTTTATGGATTATATTTCATCCATATAGATATGTATTACTCCAGTATGTACTTCAATTCTTGTTGCCTATTCTTATGAAGTTCACCCTTTGCCATTGATGTCAAAGGGGGAGTTAATTTCGATGCACAAATGTCATCTTCAGAGTTATAGTTTCAATGGAGATCAACCTCACATGTTCTTAAGGTTGACATCAATGCCAAAGGGGGATTTTTTTAGAATTTTAGTATTGGCATTGATGTCAACATGGTCATGGTTCTAGCTAGCTAGTTGAGCTGACATTGGGATGATTATGTTGGCATTGACATCAATGATATCATGTCACTCAAGTTGGTTTGTGTTGGCATTGATATTGATCAGATGATGACTTTGATGAAGCTTGATCATAGCATTATGGTCTTGGAGGAGTTGACATGTGCATTGATAGAAATGTCATGATGGTTTGTTCATGTTGCAAGATAGTTGGATGGTGCTACAATAGGTAAAGGATGTTGCTACATGTTGATCATGCATATCTAAATGTGATTGTGATGGTTCATGGTAGACTAGTTGAGTTTCCAACTAGGTCTTCATTAGGTCTTCATGTTTATGAGGATGACTTGTGGTAGGGATGTGATGACTCAATGATCATGCTACATAGGTGTTTTCATATCTTTTAAAGGTGTTGTATCTTATTCAAATGACTGTTAGAGAGTGGAGGCCCTGTTGGCACACTTGCCAAATTTGTTTATTGGCCTTGAAGTTAAATTTTGTAGTGACACTTGGGAGGCATGTTTAATCCACTTGTAGATGTATCATATGTTGTATTATAGGTTTAGAGCCTTCTTCAGGAGCTAGGGAAGATGCTCCAACATGTTACAGAGATTCAGAGATGAGATATTATACTTTTCATCTATAATCTGCCCTAGTCAATCCCTTACAAACTCATGAGAGTGACCAGAAACTCCCAGTCACATGGATGTAGGATTTTGAGAGTGGTTGTAACTTCTAGCCGAGTTCAGAAAGTGGCAAGCATGTGACCAAGGCATTTCATGGTATTTTCATTGCATTCCTCGCACTGTTCAAAAGGAAATTAGTAAGGAAATTCCTAAAGGCTTCCATAATTGTTTGAAAAGATCAAATAATGTTTGTAGAGGTCCTCTAATGATGTCAATGCATTTATTGCACAAGTAGTGACCTTAGTGGATTTATTTGGTACAATTTGTGCACCTTTGGTCCTAGCCCCAATCTCAAGTTTTCCCTACATGTTTTATATACTTGATCTCGGAGCTATGTGATGGTTTATTGAGATAGATGTTGAGTTTATGCGTGGAGAGAAGATTTTGTAGAGTGATTATGTTTTAGACCTTGAGTATATCATAGATGCTTCAATTGATGACTATTTATTGCTGCATAATGAGTAAATCTGAAGCATGTTCTAGAATAGAGCAGAAATGATGTTGTTGGAGTAGAGATTGTTTGGAGAAGTTTTTGTATGTTGCTAGAGTATATGTTGATGATCTTGTCACACTTGTTTTGTAGGATATGTATTGCATTTGGAGCATACCCTTAGTGTTGTATGTTTCTAATTGTAGTATGCAATAATTACTTTCTGATGTGAGGATTTGATTTATATGGGTATCATATTTATTGTGGCCATAATTTGTTATTAGAGAGAAAATGTTTTGTGCATTTCATTTATTTTGATTTGATGATTAGATATTGTTATTGAGAGCATGTATGCAGAGTTGATTTCTTATTGGGTATAGTGCCTTGGAACCAGTTTAAAATAGATGAAAGGAGATTTTCATAGTGGAGATGAGAAGTGACTTCATGAGAGATGAGTAGCAATATCTAAGCTTCATCGAAAGGAAAAGTTTCTTAATCCAGTGGTGGCTGGGTTAGGATTGATTAATCTCGGTGGATTTGAGTGAATGGTAGATTTTAGTGGATGGTAGTTTCTAGATCTGTAGAGAACATATTATTTTGAGTCGATCAATAATATTGAGTCTCCTAGTCGATCGGTGTTGGAATTTTGTATATGAGGTTGAGTCTCCATGTTCATGGGAGTCAAAAAGCTATGTAAAACACCGATTTCTTGACACAATATAAATTCAGAGAAGAGAAACAATGACAAGGTTGCTTTTTTTCACAGAATGGTTTCCACTAGAAATCTTGTGTCTCATGTGTGATTGACGTGATGTGCATGTTTATTTTTTTGTAACTTCTTATGGGTTTCAGTGAAGTTTATGTGATGCACATGCT
>APFE030459021.1:95875-117132 GCA_000404065.3 Pinus taeda | reverse complement strand
AAACTCATGGCAAGAAGGGTTAACTTTATAAAATATTCTATATATTACAAGAAATAGCTTAGAAAATCATAATCAAAGAGTCATACAATTTAATTGAGACCATAATCCAATTAGTGATGACACATAGCTACTTGTATGGGAAAGAAATCTACATTAAAATATGGATGGCACACTTCCAATGCACGAAGGAAGTTCAAGGGTCATCTAGGGCTTTAAAGTGTGCTCATTCACAAAGTCAAGAGAGAGAAAAGATCAAAGGGTGTAAGTCATACTCACAAGGCATGAAGGAGGTTCATTTGGGCCTTCAAGGTGTTCTCATGTGCTCAATGAGACAAAGAGGATGCAAGGGAACACTCTGAAGAGAGGAAGGAGTGAAGCTTTAGGCCTTCAAGCCTTCAAGGTGTGTTCATGCACTCAAGAGGACAAGAAGGGAACACTACTACATGTTGAAGAGACGAAGTGAAAACATTAAATTCTTTAGGGTGTGGTCATGTGAACAAGGAGGGTGAAGTGTGATCTTGATGAAAACTTGTTAGTTCTCAGTGCAACTTTCTGAGTTAGTCAGGGCTTCAGCTTCCAAAAGTGTTCTCTATCATAAAATGTCTTAAGGACAAGACCAACAACAACATTGCATGATATGAATGTGAATATGAAAGATCTACAAGTTTTTATGGATGTTGTCGCAAGCATAAATATAATGTGAAGAGTTAAGGAATATGCAGAGTTACAACGTGTGACAAAAAGTTAACACTTGTAGAAGAAAGAAGGAACTAAAATGGCAGTAAATAAACTAAAAAAGAAAGGAAACTATGGAAAGAAAAGTAAGATTGACAAAAAAACATGAAAGGAAACTAATAGAATCGACACACAAAAATTTGAATGAAGATCGACGAATGGTTTCTTGATCCAAAGATGTGCGCCCAACCCAGATGAGAATGAATATGAGAAAGAATGATTAACTGGGTTGATTTGAAAGATATTACATGAAAATCCATCTCATGCATGTTCACCACTTGTCGATGAGTGAATGTGCTAGTCAAGAGAAGTAAAGTGGACTCCTATTTTCTAATAGACTACATGCAACAAGAAAGCACATGCATGAGTTTGAGAATGGCGAATGTCTTCATGCCAAAGGAATGCACTCAAGGAGGGTGCACTTGCTAATCATGAATGAGTGTGCTAAAGTAGGGAATAATTCTTTATCCTAAAGGTGTGTGCTTAACACAAGAGAAAGTATTCATTGTCTTGAAGTGCACATTTTCCTTAAAAGTGTTTTTTCTTTCTTTTGTTTGCTTCTGTGTGATTTTATGTGCTTTTTGTTTGTTGCATGGAAGAAAAGGCTACTTTCTAAATCAAGAAAGGCTATGACTTCACCTAACATTGGAAAAGATAAGATAAATGATTCTAAAGATTTGGTGACGATACTTAGAAAACAATGACTTAGGAGGATGAAACACTAAGAAACAATGTAAGAATAACAAATCAAACAATTAATGAAACTTATTAGTTTAGATCGAAAATTCAAGTAGGCTCCAAAATTGGGTTAGGAAAAATTTCGGAGGGTCATTATCACAACGAAAACATGCCCCTTGGTGAAAATGTTTGGGATGAAATTATAAATAACTATTTAAATCCACCTATATTGGTTGAGAGAGAAGACAAGCTTGAGTTTTCATTTAATCCCAAAGTAATCAATGCAATCCTAAGTTGATTTTTTTATTAAAAATTTGTTAAAGCTATTCATTAAAATACTAAAAAAAAAATGTGGGGATAATTTGAAAGATAGCTATGAATTAGATGGTAAGGTAGAAAAGGTCAATCTTCAAGTCTATAGAATGCAATTTGAGACATAAAAAATGGTTGAGGATGAGAATATATCAATTTTTTTCCTTAGAGTGAATGAAATAGTGAATACCATGATAGGCCTTGATGAAACTATAAAGGATTTCACTATAGCTCAAAAGGTGTTTAGATATATTCATACAATATTCAATTCCAAGGTATCATACATTAAGGAGATACTAGACCTCGACACTTCAACAATGAATCAATTGGTTGGGCCATTACTAGCATATGAAATGAGAATTGAAAGATAAAAATCTACATCAAGGGGAGTGACGTTCAAGGGTGATAGAAAAACCAAAGATTACCAAGAATTCTTAAGTTCTAGATCAAATGAGGAAGAGGCTAAGTTTGTCAGAATACTAAAGAAAGGAATTGGAAAATATAAAGTTAAGGTTCCTTTCAAATCTTTTAACTGTGGAAGAGTAGGAAAGTATGCATCTAAATGTCCATACAAGGAGCAGAGCTTCAAAATAAAATATTTTATACCGAAGAAGATAACAAATCCTTAGAAGATAAACATGAATAATCTTATACTGAAGAAGGATCAATGATTTCATTGTCATGGCCGTATAAATCCAAGTTGAAGGACATGATGAATGTGAATTAAGTGAATAAGAGGATGAAATACCCTTGGAACGTGAATTAATTGATGCTTTAGAAGAAAACAATAGAATAAAAAAATTAGTTAAAAATAAAAGATCTATTTATTAAGTATGAAAGAGAAGAACATGAATATGAATATTCATAGCCTATTCTTCTAAAAGTAGAGTTAGAAAAGAAAATAAGATTGAACACATTCTATTGCAAAAAATGAAAGAGAAAGGAAAGGAATGTGAAAAGAATGAGGAAAAGGATGTCTACCTTAGAAATGAATTTGAAAAAAACTAGGGTGAACCAAAAACTAAAGCATGTTAAACGATATGAAAAGTTAGATAAAATTCTTACTATTTAGAGATCTCCTCTCATCAATATTGGCTTGGGTTGTGAAGAATAAATAAGGAACAAAAACTTGACGGATAAAGATCAACTAACTTCATCAAAGCACTCACAAAATGTAATCACAATGGAATTCAAGGGAATGAAAGAAATTAACAATCAAAAAGTAAGAAAAATGATAGTAATACAACTCCATAAAAGTAAATAAATTATTAGAACAACAACCATACATAATAAGTAAAAAATCAACAACAACATAGTAACATTCAAACCCAATAGTAGCGAAAGAAAGTTTATCACAACATTTTGAAAAACCTAAAAGATGAAGGAATAAATCATAAAAAACATTATTTCGCTTTGTTATCACTCATATTTTCCTTAAAAGTTATTTAAAGAAGGAAAGGATCCAAGGTAACTACAAACCAACTTTTAGACTTAGGTGCTAGCCCACCTAGTCTTGAGAGGGCTCTCTCTTTATGATTTAGCTATGCTTGAAAATATTTTAGGCTACTATTAATGTTGAGGGAGGTTCTTTTGTTTGAGATTGGTGGAGTTATTAAAAAAATGGGCAAACTAGGCTTTAGGCCATTGGGATATGGAGTTAATCAGGGATAATTCACTGGATTAAGTCAAATTGCTGAGGTATGAGTTCAACAGGTAGGATATCAGAGTAAAAACAAAATTTTGGGGCTTGAATGGATGATAGTTCTTCTCAAAACTAGAGGGCAATCAAGAATCCCCACGTTAGTATAAGAAAGAAGAAGGGAAGATAGGTAAACTAGAAAAGGGAAATTAAGAATGCTATACCTGGGACTTATTATATAAAAACTACCGGGATAAAGGAGCAATTAAGAATTCCTTTATTAAAATAGTTTAGAAGAAAACATATAAATGGTAGATTGTTGATAGCAAAGAGCAATAAAGCTAATCTTGAAATACTTTGACTATGTTACCATTTAGATTTCAGATGCATGAAACATGCAAACATATAGAAAACACATAAAATCACAAGGATAGAATACTTATTTGCAATTATACTACACGAGAATCTGATGAAATGTCATCAACTTTCATTCCTTTAACAACAAAAATCCAAATTTGAGTACAAACATTTTCTCAGCTCGATAACATAGATTTATAGAGATGTTATAGAATCCACCCTCAATACTTCGAACGGAGAAGTATTTATACAAAAATTACATCAAAATTATCTCATAACTACATGAGATTTATTCTAGGGAATACAAAACATCTTTTACAAAAATATAGAGACAAATGTAAAACTGATCGTTGTTGTCCCTTTATTTATGGAAGAGCTGGAGGTTAAAACTCGAATTTTTCTCTTGTTGTTGCTTTAGTAATTGTGTGCTGGATCCTTGCTTACTTTTCCCTACTGATACTCTTTATCTGTTCCTGATACTCTTTAACTATTTACCAGACTTCACCTCTTTACCAGCCTTTACCTCAGTAAATATCCTCTATTTTCCTCACAAATACCATAGTAGATTATAGGATATTGAGCATATTGGTCCACCATTCTTCATTTGGTATCTTCATCCTGATCAATTTCTTGTACACTTCGTCAGCTTCAGTATACTTTGAAAAATTGGGTTGGACTGTGAACATGTGTTTTACTTCATGCTCAATATAGAAAATATTTTCCAAACCATCATACAACACTTTTCCTCTAGGTAGTGCTTTCATTGTGGAAGAACTGGCTTGACTCTTGGCTTGCTTGTGCAGCATTTCAATTTAGTTATCATGAGTCATCAGCTTGTCATTTATGACCAATAGGTTTGGAAGTCCTTTATCCCTTAGAATACTATTTTTTACCATAAACTC
Source organism: Pinus taeda (assembly GCA_000404065.3). NCBI lineage: Eukaryota > Viridiplantae > Streptophyta > Pinopsida > Pinales > Pinaceae > Pinus > Pinus taeda. Next base: position 112,509 of record APFE030459021.1, on the reverse strand, counting down.
ATTTATGTCTTCTTGAATACTTTGACATCTTCTTTCCAGGCTAAGCATTACGTTCTTTTTGGTCAAAACTTTCTTGTTGCCTATTTTTGCTATTCAAGAAATTGATTAATTGGATTGCCTCTTCAGGTTTCTCCCCCAATTCTTCCCTAGTCTTATGTATAGCTTCTGTAGCTAGTTTCATTAACTCAGTCGGTTCAAAAATGATTTGAATAGCAGACCAAATATCATTGATAGAACCAATGATATTGGTCCATAAAATCTCTCTTGACATCTTTCAATGGCTTTTCCAATGTTAAGTCATTCTCTAATATTTTAATTCTTTCAGCCGTCTTTCTATTATTTCTCTCTTCTTCAGTGTAATTGATCTGTGATAGCTCACAATTGTTTTCCAAGCTGGTAATCTTTTCTTTTAGTTTATTTATTTCAGTTGCTTGGATTTTCATTTCTTCCATGGAATTTATTAATTCCTTTGTTTGCTTTTTTGAAGTTGTTGCTGCTTCTGATGTACTTGTTGTTGTTTTTACTGGTAGAGCTATTGTTGGAGGAATGTTGGGTGCCAAAGATGCTGCAATAGTGGATTGCACTGCTATAGAAATCATGGGTATTATAGTCTGAGGCATGGTGGTCGACTCACCCTTTTTGGACTGTAAAGATTTTTCTAGTTCCTACTCTATTTCTTTCAACTACTCATTCAACCTAAGGACCAAGTCTGTATGTTCTTCCTCATTTTGTTTCTCAATTACTTCCGCAATTTGTTGATGTATGAGGGGAGGGAGTTTGAGTTGTTTCCTGAGTGTAGCAATGTCATCATTCTTTTTCTTTATCAAACTTTCAGCTGATTTAACATCTTTGGGATCATGTCCCAACTCAATCACCAGACCTTCTAGTGATTTTATCCTTGTGTCCTTAGCCTAAGAAGAGGCTTTTTCAAACTGTAACTGTGTTGTAATATTACTCAAAGAATTATGCAATTGGTGTGCAATGATGGATTTACTGGTCAATGTAGAATAGACCATCTCACCTGTTTGCTTATGGAGCTCAATATGATCAATTGGGTGGATGTCTCTGGCAAGAACTTCAAAATATGTTTTTAAATAATCTACCATGGACTTTGGTTGTTCTACAGTTGAATTCAAAAAGCTCATCTACATCTTTCCCTCTTTGATGTCAAAGGCTGAAATAAACCTTGTCTGATTTGTAGGAGCCATTTTCAAATATTTTGCATACGTTTGAGCTTTGAGCTGCTCATTCCTAACTTTAATCTCTTTGTAATTTTCTTTCAAATCTTGGCTATGCTCTGAAGTTGTACTTAGTGATGACACTTGTACACTTTGCTGCCTTCTTAGCGCCTGTTTTTGAGAGGTAGCTGGTGTCTCCCTTGCTAGTGTTGTCTGCATTGTGTTATTTCTTGTCTCTTCATATTCATGTTCAAACAAAGGATTCAATCTATGTCTCTTTACATATACCTGGTCCAATCTCACTATAGAGGGGCTAGTCTCATTCCTACTTATTTTTTTAATTCACTCCTCATTAAGAGGGGTCTATGATACTAGAGGGTTGCCCATGTTTGTATCAGTTTGGGTCAACTCCTCAGAAATGCTATGTGATCCTGAATCTTTTCTCTGTCCTGAAGTCTCTGGTTGTACTGATGTCTATGCACTATGCTCTTGTGTTGGTCTCTCTGAATATTCTCCACGCACCTGTACAAAGGAATCCAGATGAAGTTGTCTTTCCAAATATTTCATAACATTTTATACTTCAACTTCTGTACTATCTTGTTATATAAGTGTTCCCTCCACCTATTCATTTTGATTTTCTTACTGTTCTATCTCCGGAATACTACGATGTATGTAGGGGAATAGTTTATGCTTCTGCATTCTGTAGTAGATGAAGCTATGAGGATCATAAGGCCATATGAAACTCTTTTTCAATCTCATTCTCTCAAGGATTTCATCTGCCTCTTTCCCTGCTCTTATGTTGTTGCAAATAAATGGGCCTAGCTGATCCTTTATCCTTAATTGAGCTTTCTCCTTAGCTTTCATAAAGTGGATTTCATTGGAATTGATCATTTGCCTGTAGTACTCCAGGGAAACTAATCTCATGGGGAGGTATTTAGGTAGTTTAAAGAGAGGTAGGTCACACCCATAAATCCTGATCTCGGTGTGGTTCTGGTACAAGTACTAGTCCCCAACCTTGTATTGCTTGGATAACTGAAGAATTCTCTTAACATCATCACTGATTCTAGGAGGGGGACTTCCTATCAACATAGTAGTTATTGGATGCATAAATTGATCAATAAAATGTATATAAGGATAGGGAGAAGAAGGTGAATTGTGAAAAATGGAATTCTAGAAGATGACTGAATTGGGGTTCCCTCCAGTGTCAAGCTTTTGTACAGAGAAAGGGAATTTGAAAAGATGATACAAGATTAAAGAATATTTAAATACCCTCTCATTCTCTAATCTCATGAATTGGTCATGCATCTTAGCAGCAATAAATGTAGCATAGTAAAATTTGGTTGCAAGAGGTTGACTAGGGGTGAAAATAGACATGTAGGCTAAGGTCAATTCATCTACATACTCACTAGTAGTAAAACCTAAAATGTAAGCAATCATGGTGATGATATCCTGGCCTAGACTTGTAAAGAAGCTTGACATATAGGGAGGGGGTTCTTTTGGCCTTTATTTTTCTTTGATGAAGGTCTGACAGACTTGGTTAATTTTGGAATTGGAAAACCTTGAAGATTTATCAAGTAAATCAACAATTAAAAGAGGAGTGAGGTTCTAGTTAGGTTGTAATTGTAACATTTCGTTTATAGACTCAGCTGTAATGGTGAAAATAATTTCTTGGTTAGGGGACATTACAACTCTCAGATTAGGGTTGTAGTTTGCATGGCTTTGGTGGATAATATTTGGGAAAATATGGACAGTGGGGAATTGATATTTAGGGATATTTGACTCCCAAAGATCTATTTTATCAGTGTTGTTCAGATAATTGTCCCGATATCTGCAATAAAACTTCAAGGGGGTTTCATCAAAAGTAAGGTCCTTAATTTGAAAATCTTTATCGGCCACGGGAAGGTAGTCCAAATCCCTATGGGGAGTAGTGATTGGTGTGACATTTAGGGCGACATGAGCTTCCATCCTTGGTTCTTGTGTATTCAAGGAAGAAAGTTGGGGTTTTCAAGGATTTCAGATAAAACAGGTACTTGGGGAGGTCTTGGGACTAGGAAACAGCTTAATTGTACTTAATCATTTGACTTTAGAGTAATTTAGTGGAAGTTCAGTACAAAAATAGGGTTTCTGAGAAGGAAATGTCGTAAATAACTGTTTATGGTTGACTGTCGAGACAAATGGCTATGGTGAATGTTTTGCAGGGTGCGCACAATAGTCTATAGTGGCCTGGAGTTCAGCAACTAATAGTGGTTGGCAGTTGGGAATAATTTACTGGTCTGGATGCACTCTATGCATGCATGGAAGCAAAACTTTATTTTTTCAGTAAAAAGAGAAAACCATGAATATTTTTGTTTTATGTACAAAGTCAACGACTTTTTGGAATTTAGCGGGTGAATGGAAAATGAGAGTTGGAGTTAACTGACTAATGGGACACTTTTTCGTTTAGTGAAAGCTATAAGTGGGAGTGGTAATGGTTTTCATCGCATAGCTTTTAGGAGGTTGGTGGTTTTGGCGGAGGGTCTTGTGATGCCACAAATGGGATGACACGTAGCATCGGTGAAAAGTCAAAACAATTTTCATCACTTGGTTAACATTTGACCAAAAGGCTCACATGATATGAGCAAGAGTCGTCAGATGAGGGAGGGCAAATCAAACTGCAGTCGGCAACGGAAAGTGTTAGGGAGTTAATGGAGGGGGCATGCTGCATAATTAAAATAATTAAAATGACTTAATTATATCGAGGATCACGGTATTGGCGCAGAGGTTATTAAGTAATCCAGATGATTAATTAATCCATTTTCTAATGCATCAGGGGATCAGCTCTTAATTCATCGTGATTCGATTCACTAATCCAATTTAATTAACTTTATTTATGGTTTATTTTTCAAACCATAGGGATGGGATATTTATTTATTTTGGGATTTTTATTAGTAATACGAGAAAGGGTAATGTTTTTTGGGGTTTAAATAATAAGAGTTAAAAGTTAATATAACCATGGAAAAAGAAAATGCACTAAGTAAATGTTTCTGAAAATACATTCATCATCCAACATTATGACTTAGGCTAAAATGGGTTTGGGGGGTTTTTGTAAAGAATCATTTATTTTTCCTAAGTACAAGAGTGATTTTACCTTACGAAAATGATTTGAAGGAAATGAATGAATTATGAAGGAGGTGACTTTTCATGAAGGGATTTTAGGACTTAGGCCTTACAAGTTATTGGGTCGAGGGTCTGGTCCCTCTAGAAGTCAGAGAAATGCTCTAAGCCCCTTTACCTTTCAGGTTTTTGGTGCCTTTAGTACTTATGGGAAATTAGTAAAATTTAGGGCAAAAATGAGTGAGGAAGTTAATTAGTTTGACTTTTGTCCATGACGTAAATGTCTCCATTTTCATCCATATCTTTAATTTCTTTTGATGATGAAAGTATATGAATTGATATTTGGATAATCATTCATCATGCATAATTCTACAACCAATCATCTACTTACCCTACCTACTTATCCTACCAATTTTTGTTCTTTTATTAGGGTGCACTTAAACTAGCAAACCATTATCAAAACCATTTCTTTTCTTTTACAATGGTATTCTAACTAAGTCTATCCTTATTACATCCAAGGGCTTAGATTAAACTATTGAGCATCCTTTTATTCACTCTACCTATCTACTTATCTACCAAGATTAAATAGTTTGGTCAGATTTTATTCTCTATCTCTAAGCATGAAATTGAAAACATGGAATAACCAAGATTAAACTATTTGGTTACCATGGATTATGGCATAAGTAACAAGTTGCACAAAATTATTTATACAAAAAGTGAAATAGTAGTGGCATTTGGATTTGCACACTTCCATGGTCTTTTAATTTTTCTCTGCGGTACATTTTCTTTCATTTTTTTGACCTTTTCTTTATTCTTTTTTCCCTTTGATTTGTCTTTTAGGGCATACCCTCTTTACTTTTTTTTTATTTTTTGATATTTTACAAATATGGAAAACATTTGCAACAAGCATAGGTATGTAGATATTTTAGAGCTAAACCAATTCAATCATGATATATGACACCTATTGGTATACGAACATAACAGTGGCTCGAATTGGGGATGGCTTTTCCTGGTGGAAAGTCAAGAACTGTAGATCAATGGCCTTTGAAAGAATTTGATTGTGTTCTGCAAATCTCCTTTTCCCCGCTGCTTTATTTTTATGTATGACAGTAATATTTTTGAAGCTTAGGGCCTTCTCTTCGGGCTTCAACTTCGAAAATTTTACCATCCAATCAACACTAAACATTATGAAGGATATAGTATGTAAACATGAACTCACAAAATTAGTAAATTGGGTCAATGTAGTGCTTTAACATTCGACCATTGATTGGTCCTCCTTCAATCTCTGCACCATTATTTCTTTGAGAAAATATGAATTATTACCTTTGAAGGCATATATAATGTATGGTCCTTTCCATGGGAAGTCAAACTTCCCATGTTTCCCTTTGTCCTCTCTTATTGAATCCCACTTTAACACTTTGTCTCCCAGATAGAAGTCTTCTACTTTGGTCCTTTTGTCAAAAATATTCTTAAGTTTTTCTTGTAGTACTTAGGCTCTATTGCATACTTCCTCCCTAGTTTGTTGTAAATGGATAGTCTGGTTAATTCGCCTCTGTATATCATTTGGTTCCACTTGAGCTTCTTGAAGTGATTTCATGACTGGAACTCCTAAAGATGAGGGGAAAAATGACTCCATTCCATACACTAGCTCATAGGTACTGGTTCCAATTGATTTGTTAGTTGTAAGCCTATCTACCCACAAAGAATTGGTTAATTTCTTCTTCCAAATTTTCTTATTGTCTTCCAATAATTTTTTGATAATATTCATTAGAATTTTATTGGAGGATTCTTCAAGTCCATTCCCTTGAGGATAGTAAGTTGTGGAATGACCAAGTTTTATATGATACTTGTGACAGAAATCAATCATTTTCTTTGACCTGAAGGCTACAACATTGTCTGTGATAATTTTGTTAGGACAACCAAACCTAAGCAGAATATTAGCCTCTAGAAAAACTATTATTATAGTATCAGTGGCCTGTCTAGAGGGAATAGCTTCTATCCATTTGGTAAAGTAATTAGTTGCAGTGAGTATCCATTTATGCTGAGCAGAAGAGGGTGGATGGATTTCTCCAATGAAGTCAAGACCCCATTGCTTAAAATGTTTTTCTGTGGAAATAGGTTTCAAAGGAAAGGGTAAGAGTTTTCTTTTTCCTTCAAAGATCTAACACTTGTGGCAGGAAGTTAGAAATTTTTTAACATCTGAAAATAAGGTTGGCCAACCCTTGACCTTTAATTAACTTCGCAGGTTTTATCTCTATATCATATTCTGAAATAGTAGCTATCCATTTTCCCCTCTTGTCATCAACTCCATCTTATGTTAGGATATCTTTGACTATAGCATTGGAAACATAAGCTACTACATGAGAATACAAAATATACACTCTGAAATCTTTAATAGCTTTTACCAAAGCAAAAGCTTGTTTTTCCATTATTTTATACTTTAATGAGGTATCTCTAAGAGCTTTACTAAAAAAGGGTATTGGTTTTTCACATCCTTGATCATCCTTTTGTAGTAAAACTGCAGCTATGGTGTGTTCTGATGCAAAGGAAAAGATAATGAAGTCTCTGTCAAATTTTGGGCTTGTAAGGACTGGTGTTTGAGTTAAGGCTAATTTTATTTCTTCGAATGATTGTTTAGCCTCTACTGTCCACTTAATATTCTAATATTTTTTTGACATGTTATTAAATAATCTAATTAGTTCAGCTAAATTAGATATGAATCTTCTTAAAAAAATTATTTTCCCTAAAAATGCTTGAAGTTCTTTAATGTTTCTTGGGTGAGGTATTTGCAAAATAGCTTCAATCCTAGTTGGGCCAATTTGGATTCCATCTTTAGAGATAATGTGGCCTAACATTTTTCCTTCTTCCAAACCAAATGAAGATTCCTTTGGGTTTAGAGAGATGCCAAATTTTCTTCATTTAAGTAAAACTGGCCTGAGGTGATCTAGGTGTTGTTAATCTGACTTAGAAAAGACTGTTATATCATCAAGGTATATAACTAGGAAATCATGGATTTCCTTTGCAAAGGCAATATCCATTGCCTGTTGAAAGGTGGCCCCAACATTTTTCAATCCAAAGGGCATTTTGACATACATGAAGGTGCCCCATGGGGTTGTGAATGCAATTTTTGCTTGATCATCAGGATGCACTAAAATTTGGTTGTAACCTAAGAATCCATCTAAAAGTGAAATTCTTGTGAAGCCTACTACCCTTTGTAGTATATGATCCATTTTTGGTAAGGGATAGTTATCTTTGAGTGAGACATTGTTCAAGTTTCTAAGGTCAACACATAGTCTGATTTCTCCTTTTTTCTTTCTCATAGGGACAATATTGGATACCCAATCTGAAAACCTAATGGGGGAAATGATTTCTTCTTCATACATTCATTTGATCTCCTTTTCAATGGAAGGTAATAACAAAGAATTGATTCTTCTTAGCTTTTGCCTAAAAGGCTTATGATCTCCTTTCAAAGGGATAGTGTGTTGTATGATATTGGTACTATAGGACTTTAAGTCTTCATAACTCCAGGCAAAAACGTCATGTGATTCTTTCATTAGCTCAATATATTTTAGCTTTTCCTCATGGGGTAATGATTTAGACAGTTTTACCAGTTTAGGATTCTCTTGAGTTCCTATGTAGCATTCTTCGATTTTTGCTTTCAAGGGCTCCATCTTAGGCTTTTTAGGAATATCATTGGAGTCAAATAAGTTCTCCAAGGGAGTTAATCCCTTGGGTAATCGGTTATCTTTGAGATTTATGACTTTAGTTTCATCATTAATTATTTCATTAATATCCATTTGCTTTAAATCCTGAATATCTGTTTTCATAAGTTTAGTAGGGTGAAGCATGTTTATTGAGTTTTCATCCAATTTGTTAATGTCTAACTCATTAGTGTGATCAAAATATGAAACTATGTCTACATCTATATTAATGCTAGCAAATTCTTCATCTAATGTCAGAAAGTGATTAATCTGTTTATCATTTTCAAAAACTTGCCAATTCTTAAGATTATCGGGTATAGCTAGCCTATACCTAACCTCAACAATATATTGGTGATTGGGCTGGAAGGGAAATTTGCAGGTGTTGGCAAACATAGCTAGGCTATGAGCTTGCATGTTATGCTTTCTAGGAATAGTTGCAAGCTTGGTTTCTAAAAAAGTGTTAAGGATTTCTACAACTGTACCTTTGTAAAGTCCTAATCTAGGGTCTCTAGTTATGTAAACTTCGCTATTCTATTTAACTATTAGTTAAAAATCTCCCATGATTGATACCCTTATAGCTCCTAATCCTTTGACTAGCTTGAGGCCTAGCAAGAGTGCTTCATATTCTGCCATATTGTTTGTACATTTGAAATTTAACCTATAGGCATGTCCTTCTGCATGATCATTTTCTAAGTTATAGATCCATACCCCTGCACCTGCACCTAGTTTGTTTACTGAACCATCAAACTTTAAATGCCATAAAATTTCGTGTTCATAATTTGTATCCAGAGTAATGTATTCTTTCTTAGCTAAGGTATCTAGATTTTCTTTTTCATCTGATATCTCTTGAATTTGGACAGTTGAATTTTCTTTCACAATTTCTTTTGGTTCTACTACTGTACCATTTGGAATATCATCTAAATTAGTTTCTGCATTATAGAGAATAAAGGAATCCATATCAGAATGCAATGAATAAATGGGAATGTTTCGAGGCTTCTCCTAACTACTCACTTCATACTTCATTAAAGTATCTCTATATAGCTTCTTTGGTTGTCAAAAAACAAATATTGTAGCATATGGCATGTCTAATTGTAGAGACACCTAAAGTTTGGCACCCTAGGATCTAGACAACAACATGCCATACTTGGGTGGAATGTCTACTACCATTATGTCGATGAGTATAGTTTTGGCAGGGTATTGGACCAACAAAACACATAAATCCTTTATAAGCCCTAAGCACCTCACCTGATTGGAATTAAAGGAAAATAAATCCTTATAGGGTCTAGTGATGTCTAAGTTAAGTTTCTCCATAACAGACTTGGGCATGAGGTTGTGCGATGCACCAGAGTCGAACAGGGAATTATGCAAAATCTTATCATGAATATTGAGACTAACATAGAAAGGTGGTATACCTCCTTCCAATGGTTTCCCATTTACTTCAGGGCCAAAATCAACTCAAGCTTGTCATCAAAGAGATTTACAGAATCTTCATTTTCAATGATATTTAATGATTTGTTTATCTGAGACCTGAAAATATCATGTTTTACCAGTTTTGTCAAAAGGAATAGAAATTTTAAGCTTGGCTACCTTTGCTCTAAGATTAAAGGGCAGGATTACTTTGTTTGTTTGAACTTTTCGATTTCTGGCAACAATGTTTTCTATGTTTTCTTCTCTTTCAAGATTTTGGACATTCTTTGCTGATTTCTCTAATTTGATCTTTGGAGATTCTTCCACTATTTCCTTGGGGGGAAAAGAAGTGGTAGGTTGTTCAGTATTGGGCTGATTACCAGAAACATCTTCTATGGTGGGGCTGGAGGGGTTTTTATTTGTTCTTGGAAGGATCTGAAGTGTTTTTGTCACTAGAACTATTTTACCCTTTTAAGTTGATTAGGACCTTCTTTCTGTTTTGTTTTTGGGACATCAGTACTTTTTTTGCTTCTTAAATTACACTGCTTATGTACCTCAAAAATAGTAGAGTCATATTCTGTCTGAAATCAAATGACTCTCCTGTTTGGGTTTTGAATTGTTGTAGTATGTAGGACTCTTAATCATCCTGAGTTAGCAAGACATATTCCTCATCATCTAGACCAATTAAATTTATCTGAGTGTCTTGTTCAGGGTCCTTTGAGTGGGAGGCCTCTGTATAGTTTTCTCGGAAAGGTGGTCTGATATTCTAGTCAGGAATATTCTTTCTAGAATTTTGGTTTTGATTTTTTCCTAAAGTTAGGATTTCTCCCTGAATTAGCCTCTTGGCCATCCCAAGGAGATTTTCTTTCAATTATTTCAACTCTATCCAACAATCTATCCATTCCTTTAACTATAGCATCCAGGTTTTGTTCAAAACGTGTAGTTTTTTATTTTAAAGGTATTCTTATCTCATTCTTAGCTTTGGATATTTTGGAGAGTAGGTTGGCTTCAACACTTACCACTACACTCTGCATTTCTTCCAGAGTGGGGAGGGGGGTCCTTTCTCTAACTGGAAAGCCATATCTGCATCAAATCCATTAGGAAATTTGATCAGGGCTAAAATAAGTGGGGGTCTAAGGTCGAGTGGAATGGCACTATAAACACTATTGAACCTAGTGCAATAGTCCTAAATGGTTTCATCAGGTCCCATTTTAAGGTTCTCATATTGAGATAAAATATGTAGGGGGTCCTTCCTTTTCTCCCACCTATTTAAGAATTGTTGGTAGAGAATTCTTAAACTATCTATACCTTGGGGGGCTAGAGATCTAAACCAAGTTCTAACATCCCCAGTCAGACTCTGAACGAAAATTCTCATTTGAACATCAGTTGTGTCTATCTCATATATATCAAAGTAGTTAGTCATTTTCCTAGTATGTTGCTGATTTATGTACGTTCCAGTGCCATCAAAGGTAGTCATTTTACTATGATAGTCTTGAGGCATTGCACCTAGATTAGTAGGCAGCACAAGAGGAGCATATCTAGTGGCCATGATTCTAGGTTGGGTAGTAGTATGAATGGGACTTGCGGTAACAAGAGGTGTTTGGGTTGTAGAGGAAGAACTGGAGGTAGTGGTGGGATGCTGAGTGATGATAGGTGGAGAGGAAGTCAAGTGATGAAGGGAAAGGTGGAAAGGATTTTAGAAGAGTGAGGAAATAGTGATGAACTAGAAGAAAGAGAAGTAGTTTCAGAAAGTTCAGGTGTTCTATCGGTGGTAAGAGATGACTAAGTGGAATTTTGCAGATATCAATCAATTGACAAATTGGCTCGTTGGATTTCAAGTTCTCTGTGGAATTCTAGATCTTGGACTAGGTCCAATAATTCACTATCAGATGTGGTTCTAAACAAAGAGAGTTCAAAGTGCTCATCAAAAGGAAGATTGTCTAGGAAAAGTCACTTAACTAGACATGAATGTGATTTAAGCAAAGGTTTGGGGCTCAATGAACTTTCTTGTCTTCTGATTATTCTAGGAATCGGGTTAGGATTTTCAAACACAGGGGGTGGATTAAGATAAGGATTAGCCCTACTGTAATGAGTCCTTTCTGAAACCAGATTTCAAAGTTTTATATGCTTTCTTATATGAATGTTCAAAATAACTTCTAAAAATCCTTTAAGATGCTTTAAATCAAACTTTTGAGTTTCTTAAAGGTTTATTTCAACTGAGGAATTGTTCATTCCCTAGTATGGTCACCACTATGTTATCACTTAGATTTTCCTTAGAAGTTAGTTAAAAGAAGGAAAGGATCGAAGGTAACTACAAACCAACTTTTAGACTTAGGTGTTAGCCACCTAGTCTAGAGAAGGCTCTCTCTTTATGATTTAGCTATGTTTGAAACAATTGTAGGCTAGTATTAATGATCAAGGAGGTTGTTTTGTTTGATATTGGTGGAGTTCTGAAACAAATGGGAAAACTAGGGTTTAGGCCATTGGGCTGTGGAGTCAAACAGGGATAATTCATTGGATTAAGTCAAATTGCTGAGGTATGAGTTCGACAGGTAGGATAATAGAGTAAAAACAAACTTTTGGGGATGAAATGGATGATAGTTCTTCTCAGAACTAGAGGGAAATCAAGAATCCTCAAGTCATTATAAGAAAGAAGAAGGGAAGATAGGTCAACCAGCAAACGGCAATTAAGGATCCTATACCAGGGACTTATTATAGAAAAACTACAGGGATAGAGGAGCAGTTAAGAATTCCTTTATAGAAATAGTTTAGAAGAAAACATATAAATGCTAGACTATTGATAGCAGAGAGCAATAGAGCTAATTCTGATATACTTTGACTATTTTACCATTTAGATTTCAGATGCATGAAACATGGAAACATATAGAGAACAAATAAAATCACAAGGATAGAATACTTATTTGCAATTATACTACATGAGAATTTCATGAAATGTCCTCAAATTTCATTCCTTTTCCAGCAAAAATCCAAATTTGAGTACAAAAGATTTCTCAGCTCGACAGCATAGATTTACAGAGATGTTATAGAATCCACCCTCAATACTTCGAATGGACAAGTATTTATACAAAAATTACATCAAAAAAATCTCATAACTACATGTGATTTATTCTATGAATACAAAATATCTTTTACAAAAATATAGAGATAGATGTAAAATTGATTGTTGTTGTCCCTTTCTTTACGAAAGAGCTGGAGGTTGAAACTCTAATTTGCCTCTTGTTTTTTCTTTAGTAATTGTGTGTTGGATCCTTGCTTACTTTTCCCTACTGATACTCTTTATCTGTTCCTGATACTCTTTACTTGTTTACCAGACTTCACCTCTTTACCAACCTTTTCCTCAGTAAATATCCTCTATTTACCTTAGAATTACCATAGTAAATTATAGGATATCAAGCATATTGGCCCACCATTCTTGATTTGTTATTTTCATCCAGATCAATTTCCCGTACAGTTCGTCAGATTCAGTAAACTTTGCAAAATTGGGCTGGACTGTGAACATGTGTTTTACTTCATGCTCAATATAGAAAAGATTTTCCAAACCATCATACAAGACTTTCCCTGTAGGTAGTGCTTTCACTGTGGAAGAACTAGCTTGACTCTTGGCTTATTTGTGCAATATTTCAATGTAGTTATCATGAGTCATCAGCTTATCGTTTATGACCAATAGGTTTGGAAGTCCTTTATCCCTTAGAATGTTATATTTTACCATAAACTCATTTATGTCTTCTTGAATACTTTGACATCTTCTTTCTAGGTTAAGCATTAAGTTCTTTTTGGCCTGAACTTTCTTAATTTCAAGGATAGTACCAGTTTGATCTTCGATATCCCATTGTTCCAGTTGTTTCCTATTTTGGCTATTCAAGAAGTTGATTAATTGGGTTGCCTCTTCAGGCTTCTACCCTAATTTTTCCCTGGTCTTCTATATAGTTTCTATAGCTAGTTTCATTAACTTAGTCTATTAAAAAATGATCTGAATACTAGACCAAATATCATTGATAGAATCAATGATATTGGTCCATAGAATCTATTTGATATCTTTCAATATATTTTCCAATGTTAAGTCATTCTCTAATATTTTAATTCTTTCATCCATCCTTCTATTATTTCTCTCTTCTTCAGTGTAATTGATCTGTGATAGTCACAATTGTCTTCCAAGCTCGTAATCTTTTATTTTAGTTTCTTTATTTCAGTTGCTTGGATTTTCATTTCTTCCATGGACTTTATTAGGTCCTCTATTTTCTTTGTTGAAGTTGTTGCTACTTTTTATGTACTCACTATTGTTGTTACTGGCAGAGTTGTTGCTAGAGGAATGTTGGGTGCCAAAAATGCTACAATAGTGGATGGCACTGCTGTAGAAATTATGGGTATTATAGTCTGAGGCATGGTGGTCAACTCACCCTGTTTGGACTACAAAGCTTTTTCTAGTTCCTGATCTGTTTCTTTCAATTGCTCATTCAACTTAAGGATCAAGTCCATAAGTTCTTCCTCATTTTGTTTCTCAATTACTTCTTCAGTTTGTGGATGTATGAGAGGAGGGAGTTTGAGTTGTTTCCTGAGTGCAAAAATGTCATCATTATTTTTCTTTATCAAACTTTCAGCTGCTTTAACATCTTTGGGATCATGTCCCAACTCAATCACCAGATCTTCTAGTGATTTTATCCTTGTGTCCTTAGCCTAAGAAGAGGATTTTTTCAATTGTAACTGTATTGTAGTATTATTCAGATAATTCTAAAATTGGTATGCAATGATGGCTTTACTAGTCAATGTGGAATAGACCATATCACCTGTTTGCTTATGGAGATCAATCTGATCAATTAGGTGGATGTCTCTGGCAAGAACTTCAAAATCTGTTTTTAAATAATCCACCATGGACTTTGGCTGTTATATCGTTGGCCTCAAAAATCTCGTCTGCATCTTTCCCTCTTTGATGTCCAAGGCTGACATCAGCCTTGTCTGATTTGTAGGAGCCATTTTTAGATATTTGACATATGTTTGACCTTTGAGCTACTCATTCCTAGCTTTAATCTCTTTGTACTCTTCTTTCAAATCTTGGCTCTACTCTGAAGCTATCCTTAGTGATGACACTTCTACACTTTGCTGCCTACTTAGTGCCTGTGTTTGAGAGGTAGTTGTGTCTCCCTTGCTAGTGTTGTCTGCACTGTGTCACTTCTTGTCTCTTCATATTTCTATTCAGACAAAGGATTCAGTCTCTGTCTCTTTACATATACCTGGTCCAATGACACTGTAGAGGTGCTAGTCTCATTCCTACTTATTTTTTGAATTCTCTCCTCATTAAGAGGGGTCTGCAATACTGGAGGGTTGCCCATGTTTGTATCAATTTGGGTCAACTTCTCAGGAATGTTATGTGATCCTAAATCTTTTCTCTGTCTTGAAGTTTCTGGTTGTACTAATGTCTGTGCACTATGCTCCTGTGTTGGTCTCTATGAAGATTCTCCAGGCACCTGTACAAAGGAATCCAGATTAAGTTGTCTTTCCAAATCTTTCATAACATTTTCTACTTCAACTTGTGTACTGTATTGTTCTATAAGTGTTCCCTCCACCCATTCATTTTGATTTGCATACTGTTCTATCTCTAGAATACTATGATGGATGTAGGGGCATAGTTTATGCTCCTGCCTTCTGTCATAAATGAAGCTATGAGGATTATAAGGCCAGATGAAACTCTTTTTTAATCTCATTCTCTCAAGGATTTCCTTTGCCTCTTTCCCTGCTCTTCTGTTGTTGCAAATAAATGGGCCTAGGTGATCCTTTATCCTTAACTGATCTTTCTTCTTATCTTTCATAAAGTGGATTTCATCAGAATTGATCATTTGCCTATAATACTCTAGGGCAAATAATCTCATGGGGAGGTATTTAGGCAGTTTAAAGTGACGCAGCTCACACCCATAAATCTTGATCCCGGTATGGTTCTAGTACAAGTACCAGTCCCCAACCTTGTATTGCTCGGATAATTGAAGAATTCTCTTAACGTCATCACTGATTCTAGGAGGGGGGCTTCCTATCAACATAGTAGTTACTGGATGCACAAATTGATGAATAAAATGTGTATAAGGGTAGGGAGAAGAAGGTGAATTGTGAAAATTGGAAATCCAAAAGATGACTGACCTGGGGTTTCCTCTAGTGTCAAGCTTTTGTACAGAGAAAGAGAATTTATTAGCTTGTTAGTAAAGGAAAGGATGACACAGGACTGAAGAATATTTAAACACCCTCTCATTCTCTAATCTCATGAATTGGTCATGCGTCTTATTAGCAATCAATGTACCATAGTCAAATTTGGCTGCAGGAGGTTGACCAAGGGTGAAAATAGAGATGTAGGCTAAGGTCAAATCATCTAAATACTCACTAGTAGTAAAACCCAAAATGCAAGTAATCATGGTGATGATATCCTAGCCTAGACTTGTAAAGAAGCTTGAAATATATGGAGGGGGTTCTTTTGGCCTGTATCTTTCTTCCATGAAGGTTTGATAGACTTGCTTAATTTCAAAACTAGATAGCCTTGAATATTTATCAATTAAATGAACAATTGAAAGAGGAGTGAGGTTCTGGCCACGTTGTAATTGCAACATTTCGTTTACAGAGTTAGCTGTAATGATGAAAATAATTTCCTAGTAAGGGGACATTACAGCTCTCAAATTGGGGTTGTAGTTTGTATGGCATTGGTGGACAATATCTGGGAAAATATGGATAGTGGGGAACTGATATTTAGGGAGATTTGACTCCCAAAGACCTATTTTATCAGTGTTGTTCAGATACTTGTCCTGATATCTGCAGTACAGCTTCAAGGGGGTTTCATCAAAAGTAATGTCCTTAATTTGGAAATCTTTATTGGCCAAGGGAAGGTAGTCCAAATCCCTGTGGGGAGTAGTGATTGGTGTGACATTTAGGGCAGCATGAGCTTCCATCCTTGGTTCTTGTGTTTTCAAGGAAGAAAGTTGGGGTTTTCAAGGATTTCAAATAAAACAGGTACCTCGGGAAGTCTTGGGACTAGGAAATAACTTAATTGTATTGAATCATTTGAGTTTAGAGTAATTTAATGGAAGTTCAATACAAAAACAAGGTTTCTGAGAAGGAAATGTGGTAAATACCTATTTATGGTTGACTGTTAGGACAAATTGCTATGGTGAAGGTTTTGCAGGGTGCATGTTGGGTCCCTATAATACTAGTGATTACCCCATTACTATTGTAGTTGTACCCCTTATTAATATTGTTGTGC
>APFE030459021.1:50912-70423 GCA_000404065.3 Pinus taeda | reverse complement strand
CCCCTCGAAGAGGCTGAATTCTAAGGCGTTGATCTATCTTTTCTATCTTTTCTTGAGCTGGTTTCATAACATATTCTCAGCATAAGAGAAAGGGAAACCATATACCAACAAGAATTTCTATCTCATTTTTTTTAAATGTGATCTCGAAACCCATAGACACTCCCATGGGATGTGCCCCTACATGTTTCGAACCATTTTTGTAAAGAGATGTCCCCATAAACATGGGAGACTGGCTTAGTATATATCCATGGTTCCGTAAATGTTTCCTACCAAAAAGACAAAGGTCCTGGAAATGTTGCTTGATGGTTTTAGGGATGTTTGAAAACCTTTTGGTTACCATTAGAGAAGTCTCGCTTTATGGATTTTTCCATTTGGATAGGTCTTATCCAGAAAAACTTGTCTTTATCTCCCACGACGATTTTCCACATAAAAGCTTGCCTTTATCTCCCGCCAAGCTTCTATGTCCAATGGATCTTTATCTCCCATCCATCCAATGGATATCCAATCCATCCAAGCTTATCTAGAATCATATATAGAATATTATCATGAAAGATTCATCTCTATCCCATTCCTCACAGAATTTGGCAATCATCTCCTCTCTCTTGGTGCTCCACCCTCCGAGTGATTTATTGTATTAATTTATTTAATAATACATTTTCTTTTCACATTACATATCACCTAAATCTCCTCAGCTTAGGTGTAGAATAGTTTCACCCACAAAGGAAGGTATCAAACATATATTTCCTTAGCTTAGGTCTACAACCTTTAACAAAAAATGGAGGATATCATACCTAGCTTTAACTTAGCTTAGGTTTACAATAATGTAGTACACGAGGGAGGGGTGTTACATACTCCCCCTTTTAAATTTTACATCGTCCTCGGTGTATCACTACATGATATCCTCGTTCACACGTAGCTAGTTTCCAAATCAACAGCTTTCATGGCTCTACCATCTGATGTAAATTTTCTGATGTACATCTGCCACGAGGAGTGCTCCCAATATATCTCCTTCCATAGCTACATTGATCTAAAGTGGTTCTACCGACTTCTCTCCTTCTATAGCTACCTATCACACATTTTTTTAAAAGATTTGTGAGAATTTATCGATGAAAATTTTAACTATGATAAATATCATAATCTATTACTATTAAAGAAACTATTGCTTATCATTTATTTTATCTGAAGAACGCATGTCCTCTACTTCCATCCTTTCAAACCTTTGTGTTCTTGTCGAACACCTGCTTCTTGCAGTCTCTCTACATACAATACATCAGTTAGGATATTTTCCATATTAATACGCCTGCAAGGTCATAACAGATTATTTAATATCATAATATATTTTCATATATATATTCATCGTGATTGTATGTATGCCAAACTGTGATGAACCATAGTTACTTATACGAAACATACTTTCCTTCTTCAGGGAATCTCCAAGTTTGTTTACCTAGACAGACATCCATCTAACGACTACTGCATAGCTACACACAGGGTATGCTATATAAACCAATACACATTTCATTTTTCATACTTCTAACATATGCAGTCATATGGTCCTATGTGTATTGTTGTACCCTGTTCAGCTAACGTATAGCCTATAACACCATCCTCATGGTATCACTTTCATGACATAAGCTTTATCTGCATATTTTTCTACCATATTAGTACCCTACCAAAATTAATTTATCATGGTTCATCTATGTAATTAAGAAAGTTTCATGTCATGTGTAAATCAATTCTAGATGTCATGTAGTAATATAGTAGTCATCATGCACACTATAACTCAATCATACACATAACTTTCAGTTTTGGTATTAAATCTGTCACCTGTGCTAGGTTTTAACAACAATGAAACGTACCATAAGGCAGACTATTGATTATGATACTCAGTCTACCATAGATATTTAAAGTGTCATGATCATGAGAACAAATTTTGCTAGTTCTTAACAATTATTCCACACCTACACAATTTATGTCATTGGATTGACCATTTTCTTTTTTTATACCTCTAGATCTTGTTGGTCATGCATACTTTGGCACACGTTTGAACTCATTCAATAACAATATGCTACTGTATACACCTCCCATATAGAGGTTATAGGTGAAATCTATATTATCCATCACTTCACACCCTTTAAATTTTTATGCGAGGTGTGAACCAAGGGTATTTACACGTTAGTGTCTTAAATCACCCTTAAACCCAGAGATAAATTATGAGCTCATGGTTTATGCAACAATCATTAGGCCACCTTGAATTGTTCTCATGCATCAACCCCATCATGTTAAATTTCCAAGTATACCTTACTTGGTTACAAAGATGTTGATCATTATTAATGCATGATGTCGTATACAATATATTGTATTACATCTCTACACCTACTTCACAATCTCATCCCATGAATTGATATGTTCTTTATGCCTCTTTCATATCTAGGTTAAGATATTAACTTACTTAACTAGAACCCCTCAGGTTCCAACCTATGCATGCTTATAAATAATTTCCTGATAAGATTTTGTTTCCTCAAATAATGTGTAATTGGATTATTTTCTTACTAAAATGATTCATTTATTGACAAACCATATCTAGAGTAATTTACATCATTACTTTACATGTGAGCTGATCAACACAACCACATTAAATTTGAAAAAAAACTTTAAGGTAGTTAGTCTTATAAAAGACTTTTCTTTCACATCCTCTATCCCTTCTTGGGATATTTTAAGCATAACTTAATTTTCCTTAAGTTATGTTCTTAACTAGAAACCATACCAATTGTCATTTGATTTTGAATAGGATTAGAATAAGGTGATGATATTACTAATTTTCCTCAATGTATTTGTATTGTATTACCCTTTGTCCTTGCATAGTATCCATGCCATCTCAGAACAAATAGGAGTAAAATGTTGACCATATTCACTAATTAATCATACCATTAATGTAGGTGTAATGATTAAATATCCAATTTTCCTTTATACATAGGCATCTCTTTAAAGATTTGTTTAATTATTTTGAGGATAAACATAATTTAGAACTTAACCTCAATTACACCACATATACAAGCATATCTATGCAGCTCATTGCACCCCCGCAATGAGTTCTATAAGCAAGGCATCCATGTATTTGTGTACTTAAGTACTCATTTATTTTTGTACATGTAGTATTTGTTATCAAGATTTAGTATGCATTCATATGATGACCTTGCCTTATCATAATTACCAACTATTTAATTATTCTCTATGCATATCTCCAATCATCACTTCCCAATCAAGACATATAGTCATTGTGTCCTCATAGGCACACTCAATTATAGCTTAATTTTTGAAACTTCCATGCTATATAAAATTGTAAGCTCCTTATCTTAGAATGGGGCTCACTAAAAGTAACTTATTAACCTTAATAACGTGTTACTTCTTCACTTAGCAATGTTTTATGCATGTAAACATACAAAAGTGAATTTTGGTAACCACATACCAAATAGGCTTCCCTTTTAGCATCATTTGATCATTAATTATAATCAAAACCTATTCTCTAAAGAATCTGTATGATAGAAGCAATAAGTTAATTATCAACAATACTTATGTTCACATTACATATGACCATATGTGAGACTCCTCAATGTATCCTATCAACCCTATGGCCTCAAGACAACTTTAACATTCTCAGTCATAGCTATATGCAATGATTAGTATTATACCACAACACTATAATTCTTTGCTCAATATTTTAATACCACAATCATACTTATTTACAACCAGGTTTATCATCTTAAACCACATGTATATCATGGTATATAGTTTTCAAAAGCATCAATAATAAATTATTTTGAAGAATTTTAACATAACTACAAATATTAATAGCTTTTTGTTTAATTATCGAGCCCAACTCTATCTAAAATCTATTGTTTTAAATATGACAGATTCTCATAGTCTTGTCATGCATCCATGGCTGCTCACAGTAACACATAATAAATATGCATATTCCAATATATAAATTATATGCTAAGTACTATTATATTGCATTTGACTTCTTTGACTATATACATATATATTTACTGAGGATATAAAATATACTGTTAAAAATAACTTAAATCTATTCAAGGTCATAGCTCAAGTGAAATGTGGTCCAATGTGAATGAGGTCAAACACCAGCATAAATTTTGACAAAATAAAATGTTCAAGGTAAAAGAAATCACTAGAGTTTCAAGGTAACATCTCCCGAAGAAATTACCATCATGCCACAATATTCACTACTTCTGCTTATTATTCCATGCTCGAAGCTCAGACCATCTTGATTGTAAATTTGCAACTCAACAGACAATCATATTTTTAAGTGATGGTGTAATTGATTTTCTTGGAATTATAGAAAAAATAATCTTTAATAATATTAAAGATTAAAGTCAAAATCTCAATTTGTTCTGGAAATTGCTTTAACATCAGCGGTTTTAACAACAGTCGTAATCAAAAGGTAAACCATATTTACCACCATAAAGCAAGGATTGCTACAAAATTGTTGCATGAAACATTTGTTTCTAAAAGAATGGGGAACAAAAAGGACTATAATATCCCTATTAATAAAATAGTGATTGTGTAAACTGCAACATACAAAACATCCTAGAATTGGACAAGGTTCAAAGCATTTTAGTTGATTGCTAATATTATCTCTCTGGTAGTGACCATCGTGGCCATTCTTATCTAACTATGGCCATTTCATCGCGTCCTCTCAGACTCTCATGGTAACACTAGAACAATCTCATTATGGTTTTCACATTGTAAGTGAGATAGTCTCATGAAGATCTAAGAATGGAAAAGCTCATATATTATTGAATAAATCATAAAAAAAAAAAAACACAGGGATAATTATCAAATAAATACACAATTACATCTCTTGGCATCTATGGGCCTGACAGGCCTTCCCTTCATCTAATGGTTGTTGTTTTACATGTTCGTAGGCTACACTTATAACAAAAGAAAAAATAAGGAATAGTTCACCAAGCCATTGGAAATCATTGAGAACTATTCTCATCATAAATCATACCTCTAAAATTTGTAACATTAAATACCAAACATCGTGTTCTTCTCCTCGAAAGAGCTCTTCTTTGCTCTGAACAATGTCCTGCTATGATAGATGAAATGTAAAGATCAGGCCTCTGAGCTTAGACATTCCTTTCACTATGAATCAACGATATTGTTTGGTAAGTTTTTGGTTTATTAAAAGATAAATCAAACTCCTTCGGTTACTTCAGTGGACAAATTTCAAGTGGTAGAAATGATAGCAAGAGGTTCCAACTAAGAGGTGCGTGAAGGATTTCCAACTTGAAATCTTGCTGGAAATATTAAAGACAGAAGAGTGTGGCGTATGTTGGAGATGAATTAACAAAAAAAAAACAACGGTGTCATTTTATCTCCCTTTCATACTTCAATAATTGTCAATAACTGCATGCGCTAGAATTTTAAGAGGTGTTATTAATTATAGACATATTCTATAATCTTTTTTATGATAATAAAATAAAACTTCTAAGTTGGAAGTGATAATGCGACCCGAAGAACCTTTTCTTACTGTAGTTTTGATAGAGATCTAAAATGGCACACAGGATTGGAACTGATACCAGTACACTACAGTAGTTGTGACGATTTTCAGATAACTATCCTTGTATTTGAGACAACCTATTAGCACGCGATGTCATGAAATATACAAGTGAAGGGTCTTTTGATAACACACCCTTCAAATCTACATTCGGCCGCACACCGAAGGTAGGGTAACTATCCACTGGGTTAGTTGTCCGGTATCGTGACAAAGTTGAACCCTCCTCTACTATCCTGCATTGTGGATTGTAGCCAGAAATGACAACCTTATCACGAGTAGGGTTTGTTTAGGAAAGAAAATAAAATGAAGACTAAACTGTAGATCAGCGCATCCTATTGTTGAGAAGTAACATAAATATCAGTCGAGGGGCCCGACCTTCTTACAATGTTGATTCTAAAACAACCTCATGGAAGTGTTGACCAATACATATAAATACAGTCACCGAGATTGCACATAATTTATAACAAATAATAGTACCAAACCATGCTACGGATAATGGATGCGTGGAACAATTTTTGGAACCCTAAAAATGAATAAAACAAAGTATTCTGGGAAAAAAAATAATTCAAACTCTCAGACACTGAACTCTAGGGAGGAAACCTTCATTGTCCCTTTGTCGTCATTTATTTTTTTTTGTTTTTCTCTACAGCCGCATCTGCCTTGTTTCTTATATTCTCATATCCATGGTGCTCTAATCACTAGAATTCTCCTGTCCAATACAACCAAATAAGTAAAGGGTTATGGAGAAAATTTGGAACATAATCATCTTTTCTTTTGCTTATCTAATCATGTTCTTTGCATGGATACCATCAAAAGCCCACCTATGACCACTTATGATGATAATGATTATCCGATGGCAGATAGGCATTCACAATTGTAAAAAAAAAACAACAATGTTACGACTTCGTTATCCCTCCAAAACTATGGTGCAATAGATAAAAACAATTATTTAAATGAAGGGAAAGTCTTATCAAGGAAACAGTATGAGTGAACAACAGATTGTCAAGGCAACAACGCTCTGGCTTTTCTATCCTCAGCCATTCGATTGACATCCAAAGGAATACATTCATAGTGATTTTTGGTCTCTTTCTTTTATTATTGTTATTATTATTATGAAATTATCATGAAGCATTTCATTTCATTTCATAAGTTATAGCTCAAATTTCAAGCAAGTGTTGGGGGCACTTGCTGCACCGTTGGGGAAAGTCGGTGAAAGCAGTTTTTCTTTCTCAAATAGCATGAAAGCTAGTGTGGTAAAAAGTAACGATAAATTGGAATGTCAATGAAATTAGTTTTCTTTCTCAAATAGCATGAAATCTAGTTGCCTCTAACACTATCTCCTTCCACCACTCGCATAGGCATAAGGAATATTATCTCACTTTTTTTCCCCTTGCTATAAAACAGTCGAAAGCAACGTTTTTAGCAGTAGTCAAAATTTAATGTACCCTCTTGGTGCATTCTTTAGGAAAAGAAGAAAAAAAAAGCACACTACTTTCTATAGTCACTTATAAGGAATAAATCAGCATGATCCATAATCCATGCATTGTGTCCCAGTTTTTATGCTGAATATCCCCTCAACTAGTAAACCATATGCTTCTGTTCTCTTCTTAGTTGGTTAATTACAGCTAGACGATGGTTAATGCATCACGTCTAATTAAACATAGATTTATGCTTCAACCCAGAGCTTTGCCAGCTTAAAATTTAGTAAGAAAGGATAAGTCAGCAGGGATGAAAAACTTAGGAATATGGGCTAATGGTCTAAGATCTTCTGGGCTAAGGTATAAATTAAATTTCAATAATAAATAAATCAATGCATATACATAAAAGCATAATTTCAAGAAAAATAAAGTCTAACACTCATATAATCAATTGTTGGTAAGTGAGAAGAATACCAACCAGGCTTTAGCAGACTAGGTATGGTGACCTAAATCTAAAAGGTTCTCACTCACGAACATCCAAGCTTCCTCCACAATACCCTCATTAGTCATCTCTTCTTTGAACTTTTCCACCATCTCTAGAGACTAGCCCAAGTCCAATGTCTACCCAAGAGATGAATCATTGTAGGCAGAAGTACCAAGGCATATCACAAATACTGTATAAATTAATCACAACAATTTTCCTCCTTCCTTCAAATAATTAACCTGCCCATCCCTGTTTTTGCTATGACTTAGGCTGTTGTAGGTGTAGATTTCCTTTCATTTCACAATTAATGGCCACTTTTTGTTCACACTGTTCCAGCGGACCAACTCTATTCTTTAAGCTTACTTTGTAGGAACATAAATGAGTTCCTCTAACAGGGCCTTCCACGCTACTCACATTAATGAGGATCATTGTATTTTTCAACATGAAAGCCATGTAATTTGCATGGTTGTGGCTGCCATGTACTGGGAGATTCCTTTTACTTCTAAGCACTAGCAGAGCATTTAGTTATGGCAGTCCATGAAAGCAAACATCCATCAACTATGTTTGTAGAGTATGTAAGGTGGGTATGCAGACTTAGCGATACAGTAAGAGTCTAATTGGTACTTTTGTGATTAAATAAACATATCCATTTGAGATAAAATTGGTTGATTTGATCAAATAATATATTTTTGACCAATAAGGTATTCAACTACCATTACCATGCTAATATTTGAATTCCTCTCTGAGAAATCATGTTCTACATTTCAGGCTTCAGCCCTTTAAAAATTTTGGGTTACTTTTCTTATAGGAATTTTTATAATCGAAATTCTACGTGGATGAGTCCATAGGTCTTAGTGTTTGAGCCTATGCCCTAATACCATTTGTAATGAACCTCTTTAGCCTACCCAGAAAAAATAGCCTTTAGACCTAAATTTTTTTCTTAGTTACAGTTAAGAGTTCTGAGCTACCACCAATTTAGTGACCAAGAATCATAATTGAAATGAAAGATAAAGGTGGAGTCATATACCATGGGTCTGAAATCACATACTTTCGTGACATGCAATTCTCACAACATCTTTAATGCCTTCATGCATCAATGAAAGCTAATTTTGTCTTGTCCAACATGCACATGGGAGAATATTTGCACAATTCTCCATCCAATACCAAAGTGAGAGCATAAGATATTACTTGGAATATTACATCTAACATGCTTATGAAGAAGACGATAGCTCACTCGGGGCATAACCAATTCTATATTATTATTCAACACAACTTTTAAGCTCTTGAGAATGATTTACCCATTCCAAATATAAGAGATAATAAATCAACCATCAACTTAACTCAGCTAAATGATTTAACTCATAATAAGTAAGGACTACAAAACCCACATCATGTTAGTGAATCTCATTGAAATAGAGAAAAGTAACATTAAATTTATTAACACATAAGCATAAGTAATTCATGCAACATTTCCATAATGAAGAACTTAATACAATTTTTACATAGTCATATGCAACTAAATAAGAGAGAGAGAGTAAGAAATTTCATACTAAACATTCAATGCAACTTACACCAAGTAAACCTCACTTGGAGGGAGGAGCACAACCACCCAACCATGAGGGACCCATCATTCCCCCCAAGTCGAAGATCTTGCCAAGTATCAACTGTCTTTAATTGACCAATGCACTAGATATTTGATACCCTCTTTCATGATTTAGTTACCATTAGCTAGTTCTTGTCCAGAAAAGCTCATTTTTATCTCCCATGACTCTTTTCACATAAAATTTTACCTTTATGTGCTGCAAAGCTTCTATGTCTGATGGATATTTATCTCCCATCCATCTGATGGATATCCAATACATCCAAGCTTATCTAGAATCACATCTAGAATCTTATCATGAAAGATTCATCTCTATCACATTCCTCAAGGAATTTGGAAACCATCTCCTCTTTCTTGGTGCTCCACCCTCCAAGGGATTTATTTTATTAATTTATTTAATAATACATTTTCTTTTCACATTACATATCACCTAGCTTTTGGCAGCTTATGTGTAGAATAGTTTAACCCACAAAGGAGGGTATCAAACCTAGATTTCCTTGGCTTAGGTCTACAACCTTTAACACACTAGGGAGGATATCATACCAAGCTTTATCTTAGCTTAGGTTTACAATAATGTAGTACACCAGAGAGGGGTGTTACAGCTAGGAGGATCTTGTCTCACCATACCTCATAACTATACATGTTTCCTTATGAACGAAGTCGGTTCATAGCTTTCATTGTGCCACCATTTCATTCATGTAAAACTCATTTACTTATTTATATTATATACCGTGAGGTTTTCCCCCAATCTTAGCACAAGGATTATTATCTATGCATGCCCCCCCCTTTCTTCTAACAAAGGGATTGATATATGTATAGGGTGTCATTTGAAATTATGGTGGAAGGGAAACACTTTGGAATAGGTTACATATTATTTTTGTTGAGAATTATACGTACACCACTCATATAGGTATGCTCACATTGTGAACAAACCTCTGGGTTGCAATTCTGATGTGGCATACTCCACTTGGAAATTTAAGTGCATGCCAACACACATTTATCACACGAGATTCATGTTCTACAGTGGTGATTAATCAAGGCAATCAACCGGTAATGGGGTTAAGGAAATACGACTACGATTGCATCCCTTTTCTTTGTTAATTTTCCTTTCTCGCTCTTCCTGCCACTACCAGCGTTTTACTATATGGCCAAAAGAGTGCAGGTTTTGAACCTCAACCTTTACTCTTAAAAAGGTGTTATGTATGACTACAAGACATTTGTGCCCTTCTATTGCTCTTATCAATTGCGATATTTCATCTCTATGCAATTGATTACAATGAGAACTAAATGTAAGATATGCATTCCACTCTTTTCCATTTAGCCAAGGTTTTAAATTATGGTTTTTGTGTTCACCATTGTAGCTTTCTAATTTTTTCCAGTGTTTTTCCTTTTCAAGTCATGTTATGATTAATGATTTTTACACCAACAGAGACCTTTTTCATGGTTTCTATTCATTTTATCTATGTGGTTGTTTGTATGTCCTAATGGAGTTTGAGGGGTTTCCACAAGGGTTTATCCTTCAAGACTTTCCATAGAATGTTATCCTTTAAGTTTTTGAATTTTGTGATTTAAATTGTTTTTTCTTTACTCTTTCTTTGGACAAGGTTATGGTTCTAATTTTTATTTCCCTTGTGACCACTCTACAAGTAATAAAAAAAAGGCGGAGTTCCTTCTCGTGTTTCACCGTGAATACTCTAGGTAATTTCTGCTACATTTCGTTGATTAAATTCATTCTATTTCCATTAGTATTCCTAGGGACAAAATTATAGGTTTCCCCTCTAAGTTTTGTGGTTCTCAATCGAAACCCTTATGGGGTTTTCATAATTCTTGTACTAGTTTTTAATTTATAATTTTTTTTTTTAAATTTGCCTAGAACTAGGTCATCTTGTATGGTTTTAATATTGGGTTTAAACCCTTCCATGGTTTAAGGATTACCCAAAAAAATTGTGCTTGGGGTTTAACCCTCACCTCTGTATATCGGTCCAAGGATAATCTAGCAATTTTTCCTATTACAATCGGTCAACATGAATCTCTTAACAAAATTCTCTTCTCATGTATAAACAACACTACTCTTTCTTATGGCGCAATGTCCCTAATGTTTTCATTGATTTTTTTATTCATTTACTAACAAATTATGGTTTGTCTTGTTATGGGTAGAGGCTACTTTTCCCTATTTTGTGTTCATTGAACTAAGTTTTCCTTATTGGTCTCACGCAGCTTAACTCCTGGTAACGTGATTCTACAAGTTGGGACTTGTACATTTAGTCATATTTATCATTTATTTTTTTGTTTTTATTATCCTTTGTGTATTGGGCATATTATATTATTTAATGTATTAGTGCCATGCCTAGCGTAGTTCAAGTATTTCAACATTGAGAGGTTTCTAAACGGACCATCATGATTCTTTGAATTACTTATCTTGCCAAGTGGAATAATAGCCACTCACACTTTGCACTAGATTTTAAAATGATTTTTATAATATAAATTCTTATTATTTCAATTCTCAGATTTGACACATTTCTCTTACCTTCCTTTTATGGTTGTTTCATTGTATGTTAAACTGAATAGAATGGAAATTTGTAATGTATTATTCTATTTAAGCATAGATTTTGGATTGTCTAGTATGAAATATTAACATTGACTATTTATGTAATTTCAATGTACCAATGATTTCATTGTGGCCCTTATTGTTATTTTTGTGGCCCTATTGTCCCCATATTGTTATTATTGTGCCCCATAGAAGCCCATTATTGTTATTGTTATGCCCTTATATTATTATTGTTATGTCAGCTTCGATTATATTGTGGCCCCTTAAACTCCTTCCAATAATTGTTCCTTTGTTTAATTTAAAGGAGGTTTCCCCCTTGAAGAGACTGGTTCTAAAGTTGTTGATCTATATTTTCTTCTATTTTGTGAGCTGGTTACATAGCAAAGAAAATAAATTTACTATTTAAGTACATAATTCCTATTCCTAATTTGAAACTAATCCATTGATAAAAACATGCTCAAGCGGTACCAATCACTCTTCAAATGAAATTAACTCTAATTAATCATAGACCAAGAAATACAAATTACTATTCAAATGATTTTAATTTAAATGGAAATCTTATTCTAAATAATAATATCTATTTAATTTGATTACAAGAATCTTAAATCAATCAAAATTAATTTGAAATGATACCAACTTATGCTAAATCTTAATTCAAATAAAATTTACTCTCATTCAAACTAGTCTTAAACTAAGGCTATGGACAAACAAGACTTCTACTAATCTAATTCATGGGATCCATAAAACAAATGAAATAAGCATTCAAACTAACCTCTATCATCACTCTGCAATTTCTTCAAAGGAAACTAAGTAAACATTGCTTCCAAATACCTGATTTCAAATAAACCAATCTTACAAGAAATTATAGTGAAAGATTCAGGTACATAACCAGTTTCAATTCATACCTAAAAGAAATAGAGTTATCGATGTCTTGTTTATCCCATTAAGAAACACCTTTGAGTATTGTAATCGTAAACCTGTAGCAAAGGGATTGTTTATGCAACACAACCATTGATCAAGACAATTTGTTCGAGTTGAAGATGTAGTATTTATTTAAATCAAATTACAATCTTGAGTACAAAATCAGAATTATGGGATCTAATTAACAAATGCTTTCAAAATAGAATCCCTACGTCTAGCTCTATCCTATGATATCCTAAATCGCAGGTCATATGAAGTCAATCAATAAATAGTCTACTTTTCAAGCATTCTTAAAAGATTTAAGTACACAGCCCTCATTCAATTTTCCACGCTCACAGCATCAACATGTTTAGTTCAAAATCAAATTCGGCTCTCAGTCATATCTACACTAACCAATATTTCAAGAAATATTCAATTCGATTCAGCCTTGCTCTTAAATAAACTAATTCCATAATCAATCAAGTATTTAGTTTTGTATTTTAAATGTTCCTCATATCAACATAACATTGGAAATTTCTAAAGGCAAATAAAACATAAATCTATTTCATTCTCGGCTTGTGGCAATCAATTTTAAGTCACTTCCAGATAGAAATTATTTTCCACAGTGTGCATTCCCAAAATAAATCATTCATATTTCAAGCATCACGATCTAATATAGCTCTTACTCAAATGTAAAAACAGAGTTTTAAGTACATAAATGATTCTTGATTTCACACAACAATTCATTCGATGAAACTCACAATTTGCATAAAAATCTTATGATTTAAACAATTTAGAGAACTTTCTTCCAGGTGGTGGTAGGCTCTTTCCACTCTTGAAGAACGTTTAAGTTAATTCAATGTGATTAAAAACTGAATGGAACCATATTACTCACATAGATTATTGTCGAATCAAGTTTTGTATCAAGATTAAAAAATAAGTGCCAATGTCATACACCAGTACTATATACGATAAAACTTCTTACAAAAATAACATCTTCTCCTTATCGTCTCCTAGCGTACATGGAGAGAATCGCTTTAGATAGATTTTTCGATGAAAAGAAAGCATAACTATTTGACTATCAAAGGAAAATAGAAGAACAGGCTAAAGGAGGCCTCATGCAATCTCCTAGAGAGCCTTCAAATGGGTGATGGTTGGGTTCATCCTAATCATCACATGGATGGAGGAACCATTTCCATGTTTAACACAAATAAATTTATTATCAAAGCCCTTGTCCTCCACGTGGACAAAAAAGCGTTCAGAAGCAAAATTGTTCAGTGATTATGTACTTATACAGGCACTAATTATGTACTAAAAATTATTTTGAACATAACTTCTTATTGGTGATGAATTATGACAAACGGTTTCTGGGTTACATGAATAAGGGTATTTTGAACAAGCTCTAACTCTCAAAATATTGAGGTTCTTTTCCATTTGATCACAAATTGAGATTTTAGCTTGTAGCAACTTCTGTTAATTGACTCATGAAGAATTTTGGCAATGGAACCTGCAACAAATGAACTTAGCAAAAATCCTCATTACTAAATCATGAAAAATAATCTCTAATCATAGAAAAGCTTAGAAAACTAATAATATTCATCCACGAAGTGTAGGATATGAATCGGTAGCAAGTTGTAGAATCATGATATGAAATGAGTTTAGAAGTATAGAAATTTAGGCTATGAATAATGGTGTTGTACGGTGGATAAATGGGCATATTTGAGGCCTAACAGGTTTCCTACAATGTATAGGTATGTATCTATTCTGTTACATGTCAGAGGCTCCCTATGGTGTGTAGATATGTATCTAATGACAACAGGTTACATTAAAATTTGTCTTTAAACCAAGCAAAGCTTAACAATTAAGAAACTTCTGGTATTAGCACACCCATCATGGAAGTGTAAAAGTATTTTGTAATATTATTAGCTTCATTCACTTCTCAATTACATTAGATGGATAAAAGACTCATAACAATGTTGGAGTCCATAACATATTTGTAGAAAGAAGTAAATGATGAAAAAGACAGTACTTCACTCCCATAGAAATGCAATTTTTTAGCTTATATCTTATTTTGTGACATCGATATTTTCTTGCATTACGCATGGAATAAATAGTTTTGACCAGTTTTCTTGCAACTATTCAGGGCATAAATAGTTTCAACCAAAAACTATGTGAAGGTGAAAAATCTATAACAAATCTCTAATTGTAGCATTAGTATTCTCAGCATAAGAGAAAGGGAAACCCATATACCAACAAGCAATTCTATCTCATTTTTTTAATGTTATCTTGGAACCCATGCACACTCCAATGGGATATGCCCTTGCATTTCTTGAGCCATTTTTGTAAAAGAGATGTCCCCAAGAACATGGGAGACTTAGTATATATCCATGGTTGCTTAATTGTTTCCTACCTGAAAGACAGAGGTCTTGGAAATGTTCCTTGATGGTTTTGGTGATGTTTGAAAACCTTTTACCTAAATCGGTGTCAATATAGCACTAGGTCTCCAAGAAAATATTTAATCACAGGTTCCTGAAGGTTGCTTTTGAAATCCTGAAATATTGTCAGTGGGATGTTATCATTTTGCAAATAGATAAAATCATTTTGTCAAGTTAAGGTTGATTCTACTCTCGTGATGGAAACTAATATATCTCAAATTTGAAGTGAATTAAATGAACCTATTCTTGCTTCTTGAAGTGTCTTGAAAACTCATTGTCATCAATCTATCCAACCTTTTGGCAATCTTTGAGTAGTTGAAGATTAATTTTTGTTTTGTGTGTGTCTTAACTCTTGTGGGATGGTGTTTTTGGCATACTAGTACACTATTCTATGAATAGAATTAGTTCACTTCTTTCTCTTCTTGTTGGCACAATGGGTAGATATCTAAGGTTCCATCTGATATCGATAAGTTGAAATGTTGTTCCTTGGCTTGTCCTAGCGATTTCGTATTTGTTTGCCTATGGTTTTATTGTAGATTTGAAATTCCATGGAAGCTATTGTGTTGAGCCTAGGGACTTAGTATTGGTTCATTTGTTGTGGTTGCCTTTTCATGTGTTCATGTAAATGAATAAACATTTTTTAATTAGCTTTCCGATTATGATGATAAACAGTTCTTTGTCTAGGTTTTTTTTTAAATAACTGCCTATATACGCAATTTCAAGGGTCGTGATAACTCCTCACATAATTCTTTGAAGGGTGCTAGCTCAATGGAAGAGCACTTGTCTTGTAAGCAAGAGATTGATACAATTCCACTGTGTCCTAACATGAATTAATCAATGATGTGTAGTTTATTTTTAATTAAATCTAATTTTTGTTTCAAAAGAGACACTAGCTAAGATTAACCACATATATTGTCTTTATAAAGACAATATGTCTTTAAACCTATGTATTGTTTCTAGAAAGACAAAAATGAAATTGTCTCCTAAGAAACAATAATTCTTATGTTATACATAAAACAATGATTTGAAATACTCACTTAAAAACAATATTTTATGGCAATGCACCATTTTGTATTGAAACCCCTTTTTGTTATACGGTATAGCCGCTAACCAGACTTATTTTCCCTAAATTTATTTTAAATATTATCTTGAAACCCCTTTGAAACCCCCTTTTTTTATACTGTGTAACTGCTAACAACACTTTGATATGTTCTAATAGTAATTACTGGAAAATCAATAGATACGATAGGTGGAAATCCCACGACAAAAACCATGTCAACAAAAAAATTAAACATGTTTGAGACCAAGACTTTAAATTCACAATATGAGGCATCTAAGAACAATATTCATTACGTTTGCACAACTATACAGTGTTCACATAAATGAGAAACATGCCGTTGGTAAAAATTGCGACATGCCATTTCTATAAGAAAGAATCATTTATTTGCAGATCTGACCCCTAATGAATTTCCCGAGAACTTCGACATCCAACGATATAACTTGTTTCTTGCTTATCGCTTTGCTGATGGCCAATCCATCTTTTGTGATTCTGTAATGAACACAATCAACCATTTCGCAGTCATTTCCATATATGGGGCCGCCAAACTTCTGATATTCCATCTCCTCCTCATCTTTATTCTAAGTTTCATTCAAACGTTCAAACATATGAACCAGCTCCTTCAGTATGACCAAACCTCGTCGGAGAATGAAAGGAGCTAATTGACTTTCTTCCATGAGTATATCCCTAAGAAGCCAAACACCCATTTCAAGGGCTTCAGAATTATGTTGCGCTTGCACCTGAGCTTCAACAAGTTGCCCCTTCTTAAGGCCACTCATCTCCTTTGATCGATCAATTTCTCTAGAGATGCAAATGGTTACAGCATTGCACAGTGCTATTCCGTACAACCTTTTGAAACATAAAGGAGAAACACTCTTTGTTCTCAGAATAGCGATCCCGTGATTCAAGTCTTCACTGCTGATATCCGCTGCATTCATTTGAAACAGTATCTTCAGGGTATAATGATATCCCAGCAGCACGGCTGAGCTAGGATTTCTAACTACCTGTGCAGCATTCTCACCAAATACCCAAGAAAATACTCGCAGAATCAACGACTAGATTTTCATATAGCCTTGATTATTCCTATGGACATGGCCGAGAATGCTCATTAAACTTGAAATCACATGTTCCTTTGAATTTTCTTTAAGATTGCCAAGAATTTTGTTGGGACTTTCTCTGCGTGATCTCACCCCGTTTATTATGACGTCGACGGCCCTCACTATTTCCTTGCCCACACTCAATGCCGCTTCTTTGGCTTCCTTTTCTCTTAATGTTTTGCCAATGAGTTTCTTGAAATATCTGAAGCCATTTACAGATACGAAGGTTTTTATGTTCTGAGAATGAAACTCACAAAACAGGTGAACTATATTCACTTTCTTCCATATTTTCATCCATTGCTTCTCTGTTATCCGCTTCCATGCAACAGATTTACGCAACATCAGTAATCGTCGATTCATCTCTCATTTGTCCAGAATTTTTGAATAGTTGGCAATTACAGTATTTGAAGGTAGTCCGTGAAGTTTAATGTACTGTTTCATTTATTTTCTCAATTCCCCTTGGAAGATGGTGCTTTTAATGTCAAACTACTCTCTAGTAATGTTGGGTATTTTTCTCTGTTTGGGATAGGAAAATACCAAAACCACAAAATATAAAACACAGACGCAATGCTCTGTTTTCTTACACCAGGATCTTTTACTCAGAGAAGTCTTTTTAAAATTAATTACACAGGACAGAGTATTTCACCATCATAAAATGATTTATATTCATTAAACAAAAGACTGAGACATATTCATCCTCTTTTACTCAGAGGGATTCACC
The DNA here is from genome assembly GCA_000404065.3 of Pinus taeda. Lineage (NCBI taxonomy): Eukaryota > Viridiplantae > Streptophyta > Pinopsida > Pinales > Pinaceae > Pinus > Pinus taeda. The sequence continues at coordinate 52,582 of APFE030459021.1, read as the reverse complement.
AAAACATTTAGACAAAAGTTACTCTGACTCCTATGAAATTTTACACCACTGTGTGTAAATATTTCATTTACATTCACTGCTGTGTGAAAACAAAACTTACAAGGAGTTACAGATTTACCTTTTCACCTGTGTGAAACAATACATGGTTTGAAAACAAAACAACCCACTGGTTTTCTTCATTTACTTTCTCCTCCTTCTCCTGCACTGCTGTGCAAGACAAAATTACTCTGGTGCATAAAATCCCTTTTACATTACAGACCCAAAAATACTCTTGCACTTCTGTGCATTCCTTCTCTGCAATACAAAAATTCACTCTCAGTGTTTTTCACGGGTGCTGCGGACCCTCTGTATTTTACTTGCTGCCACACACTGAGGTTTTTCTACCGTGTAAAATATACAAAATTACAATGGAGTCAACGCTCCTCAAAAACATATATTAAAAAATTAAATAAAACTTACGACATATTTCGCCCATACTCCTATTAACTTCCCCGTATGAAAACATTAAAAAATTTACCAAACATATGACATAATAATAAACATAGGGTATGGGATATATTTAATTGTCAACAGGCTAGTGTACTTTCCTCATGATCAGACGGCGGACAGACTTAGCGTTAATCCAACGGCGGAGATTGCGTATCGGAACACCCTTTCACACTATTCTTTAAACCATCGTGCAACTTGGTAAATCAACGGCGGTAAAAACTGGAGGTCATCGGACGGGTGAAAACAATATCGGAAGGGGTGAGTTGACCACAAGTTACCTTCCGATGGATGTCAGTTGCTTATGTCATGCGAGCGTCACGGTTGGACAGTTGTCGGCATCGGACCACCATCATACGGAAACAGCTTTATGCCAAAAGCGGTGCGATATCATACTGGCGGTTTAGGTTTGCCCTGAGTGGTTTTCTGCGTGCGTTGACTGCTGACCGCGCGGTTGGTGAAATTATAAATTTAACACTCCCCTTTAATTTCACCTGTTGGGCATTCGGTCATACCCAGAAACTTCCTCAAAAATTCGAAGCTTTTCTGATCCAGTGGCTTTGTCAAGATGTCTGCAACCTCTTCTTGTGTCCTGCAATGTTCTAGGACGATTTCTCCATTGTTCACTAATTCTCTGATGTAGTGAAACCTTGTATCAATGTGTTTCGTTCTCTTATGAAACACTGAATTCTTTGACAATGCAATAGCTGAGCTATTGTCGCAAAAAATCACTATCGCTTTTGCCTGCTCTTGGCCTAAGCTCCTCAACATCCTTCTCATCCAAACTGCTTGACATGCTGCTGCTGTAGCTGCCACATATTCATCCTCTGCTGTAGACAATGCTACAATGGACTGCTTCTTAGAAGCCCATGAAATGGCTCCTGAACCCATATGGAAAACATAACCGGAAGTGCTCTTCCGATCATCAACACTTCCAGCCCAATCACTATCTGTGTATCCAACCAAATTTGAATGTTCTGAGACATTATATAAAATTCCAAACCTTTTGGTACCTTTCACATACCTCAAAATTCTCTTTGCTGCTTGCCAATGTGCCTCCTTTGGCCTTTCCATGAATCTGGAAATTAAACTAACAGCATACATAATATCAGGCCTAGTTGCTGTTAAATACATAAGGCTGCCTACAATACTCTTGTACAAACTAGGATCAAAATCCTTGCTGC
>APFE030459021.1:0-46175 GCA_000404065.3 Pinus taeda | reverse complement strand
TCCTCAATGGTGTCCCTTGCTGTCCTTGTGTTGGCGCTGCTGCTTGGGGATGCATTTCAGCCACCTCCTCTTCATCTTCATCATGAGACAAACAGTTTTTAACATTCACTGTTTTCTCTATGCTTCCATCCCAAGCTTCCTCTTCAATGAATTGAACATCTCTGCTGATAAAAAACTTCTTGATGGATGGGATATACAACTTGTATGCCTTGGATTCCTCACTGTATCCAATGAAAAGACATTTCTCCCCTTTGCTGTCTAACTTCCTTCTTAGCTGATCTGGAATGTGTGCATAAGCCACACATCCAAAAACTCTCATGTGGGTGACTCCTTGCTTTCTCCCACTCCATGCTTCTTCTGGCACTTTATTCATCACTGCTTTTGTAGGACACCTGTTCAGAATATATGCTGCACAATTTACAGCTTCAGCCCAATAGTCATTTGGCAAATGCTTTGCCTTCAACATGCTTCTCGCCATATCCGTGATGGTTCTGTTCTTCCTTTCAGCAACTCCATTTTGCTGTGGAGTGTACCTTGCTGTAAATTGTTTATGAATTCCATTTTCTCTGCAAAATCTTAGGAATTCCTTGGAGATATACTCTCCTCCTCTATCAGTTCTGAAAACTTTAATGTGCAGCCCGCTTTGGTTCTCCACAAGTGCTTTGAAGTTTTGGAATTTCTCAAACACTTCACTTTTGTCTTTGAGAAAATAAATCCAAGTCTTTCTTGTAAAATCATCAATAAAAGTTAGGAAATATTGGTTACCTGCTAATGATGCTGCTTGCATCGGTCCACATAAATCTGAGTGGATGATCTCTAAGGGTGCCTTTGCCCTTATGCTTTTACTTGAGGGAAAACTTTCTCTATGTTGTTTCCCAAAAATGCAACCTTCACATAGGCTGTCCGGTTTCTCTATCAATGGTAATCCTTTCACCATTCCTTTTCTGCTCAACAATTTTAGACCTCCAAAATTGAGATGTCCAAATCTCAAGTGCCACAACCAATTTTCATCCTTTGACACGCTTTGGAAGGCCTCTTGGGTCACTGCTGCAATTTCATTTTTGTTTTTCAAATTTGCCCTGATCCTGAGAGGGAACATCCTGTTCCTTGTCATCTTCACTTCAGCAATGCATCGTTTGCTGGGTGCTATATCCATGATGGTACACACATCATTCACAAAGTAAAAATTGTAACCCTTTTGAACAAGCTGTCCAATACTCAAGAGGTTACATCTCATTCCGGGGACATAATAAACATCTGCTATGGTTTTCCTTTCTCCTTGCTTTGTAAATATTTTTACCTCCCCTTTTCCCATAACAGAAACTTTGCTATCAGTTCCTAGTGTGACCTCTGATTTCATATTTTTATCTAGGGCAGAAAAGAGAGCTATATTTCCTGTCATATGGTTGCTGCAACCTGAGTCTAAAAACCATATGTCTTCACTATTTGTTTCAGCCATGTTACAAGCTAACAACACATTTGTTTGGCTGATGTTCTCTCTAGTAACATTTGCATTTTGTCCATTACTCATATCATGCTGCTTCTTCCTACATTCACTGGCATAATGCCCATATTTTTTACAATAATAGCATTGGACATTGGATTTTTCATACCTTTGTCCTTGAGCATGATGTTGTTCTCTTTGTTGATTGCTGCCTTGGCCTTGGTTCTGATTTGGATTGCTGCCTATTCCTTGAGCATTTGCTGGGCTGCTTCTTCCACCTCTGTTCTGGCTTCTGCCTCTTCCTCTCTTGTTTCCTCTGCCTTGACCTCTTCCTCTTCCAAAGGACATCTGGGTCTTAAAGGCTTGCTCTAGAGATGAGTTTTCTTTCCTACTCAATCTCTGCTCATGTGTTATCAGTGATGCATGTAGCTCATCAACTGAAAAGTTTGAGAGATCCTTTGTCTCTTCAATGGTGGTGACAATAGCATCAAACTTCGAGGGTAAGACCCTCAGTATTTTCTCCACAATCCTCCTATCTTCAATGGTTTCTCCATGAGTCCTCATCTGTGTAACCAGACCAATTACATGTGTGAAGAATGAGTCAATATTGTCTGACTCCTTCATGTTGAGATTCTCAAAATCTCTCCTCAGCAATTGTAGTTTTGCTGTCTTCACTTTCTCCATGCCTTGATAGGCTGTCTTGAGGGTCTCCCATGCCTCATTGGATGTCTCAGCTACTGCTAACCTTGGAAACACACTCTGGTCTACTGCTAGATACAACAACACACGGGCTTTTGAGTCCTTCTTCCTATTGCTCTTCAGCAGATCCTTCTCTGCTAGAGTTAGACTATTAAACTCATTTTCATCTGCTGGTTCATCAAAACCATCTTCAACTATTTCCCATAAATCTTGAGAGGCAAACAGGGCTTTCATAGTTATTGCCCAGTAGTCATAGTTCTTCCCATTGAACTGTGGGAGCTGGGTGTTAAACATACCCATACCAGTGCTTGTGCTGGCCATTCCTTGCATCCTCAGCTAGGCTTCAACTTCTTGACTGTGTATTTAAAAACAACTTACTACTGCAACCAAAAGAACTCCTCCCTTCAGCTTCTTTGTCACCTACAAAGAGCCTAAACCAGCTCTGATACCACTGTTGGGTATTTTTCTCTGTTTGGGATGGGAAAATACCAAAACCACAAAATATAAAACACAGAGGCAATGCTCTGTTTTCCTTACACCAGGATCTTTTACTCAGAAAAGTCTTTTTAAAATTAATTACACAGGACAGAGTATTTCACCATCATAAAATGATTTATATTCATTAAACAAAAGACTGAGACATATTCATCCTCTTTTACTCAAAGGGATTCACCAAAACATTTAGACAAAAGTTACTCTGCCTCCTATGAAATTTTACACCACTGTGTGTAAATATTTCATTTACATTCACTGCTATGTGAAAACAAAACTTACAGGGAGTTACAGATTTACCTTTTCACCTGTGTGAAACAATACATGGTTTGAAAATAAAAGAATCCACTGGTTTTCTTCATTTACTTTCTCCTCCTTCTCCTGCACTGCTGTGCAATTTTTTTTACTTCTTACATTACCAAGACAAAATTACTCTGGTGCATAAAATCCCTTTTACATTACAGACCCAAAAATACTCTTGCACTTCTGTGCATTCCTTCTCTGCAATACAAAAATTCACTCTCAGTGTTTTTCACGGGTGCTGCGGACCCTCTGTATTTTACTTGCTGCCACACACTGAGGTTTTTCTACCGTGTGCAATATACAAAATTACAATGGAGTCAACGCTCCTCAAAAACATATATTAAAAAATTAAATAAAACTTACGACATATTTCGCCCATACTCCTATTAACTTCCCCGTATGAAAACATTAAAAAAATTACCAAACATATGACATAATAATAAACATAGGGTATGGGATATATTTAATTGTCAACAGGCCCGTGTACTTTCCTCATGATCAGACGGCGGACAGACTTAGCGTTAATCCAACGGCGGAGATTGCGTATCGGAACACCCTTTCACACTGTTCTTTAAACCATCGTGCAACTTGGTAAATCAACGGTGGTAAAAACTGGAGGTCATCGGACGGGTGAAAACAATATCGGAAGGGGTGAGTTGACCACAAGTTACCTTCCGATGGATGTCAGTTGCTTATGTCATGCGAGCGTCACGGTTGGACAGTTGTCGGCATCGGACCACCATCATACGGAAACAGCTTTATGCCAAAAGCGGTGTGATATCATACTGGCGGTTTAGGTTTGCCCTGAGTGGTTTTCTGTGTGCGTTGACTGCTGACCGCGCGGTTGGTGAAATTATAAATTTAACAAGTAAGAGGATTTTGGGCATGCCGTTCAATTTCCCAAATGGTCTGTAGCGTGTTTTCATTGTAGAGAAGCTGGGTGGGGTCTTGCTCCAAGGGTAATCGCACTGGATCATAAGCAAATTCTCCACTGATGATGTCCACATACTTCTCAGGTACCATTTCCATATCCATTTCCCTTTTCATTTCCATGGTCGCTGCTCGATTCGTACCCATGCGTATTTAATTCAATATAAAATAGTTTAGCGATACTCGATACAAATTACAGAGGCTCGCACCACTGAATTGGTGATTTCAGAAATAACACAATCCTCGGCTGGAACAAGTTCGTTTCACATAGGCTTCTTCAATCGAGAAGAATGCATTTATATATGTTAAACACACATGGGGAGCGAGAACAAATAGAAAGATAAATTACGCAATACATTTTTTATTCACAAATGATGTATATTTATGGTCACTGTGACCGTTGGGATTCACATCCCAAGGTCTCTTGGACTGCTTTTGCCCATTCGACTTCCACACTAACCCAGTTAGGATTAGGTGTCCAACATTCCCCCCTTTAATCCGAAGGGTTATGTATGAGTCCAAGAAGAGAGCTGTAATACAAAATGTGCAAAAGTGCATGGCAGCACTAGGCTGAATGTGCTCTCTTAAATGTTGGTATAAAGGGCAGTGGTTTAAGGATAGCCACCAACACTAGAACGCTTAGTGCAGTTCCCGAAACTCTTCCAAAATTGGCAAGAAGTTGAAGTCTTCTGCTAGAGGAAGTGATCCTTGTTAGAAATTAATGGAGAATAGGTTACGTAGTTATGATTTGTTCTTTATTTGACATTTGAGAATTAGGAATATGTTTTTGGCTATGTATCTATTTAATTCCTGATGATTAATGAATAAGAAGAAGCGAATGCATTTGCTGGAGGGAGCTCTTGGTGATCTGCACCTGTGAGCTCCCATGTGTTTGGTCCAAACTTTTGTCTTCTACATTTCTTATCATGGTATCAGAGCAACCGGTGAGATCTGTGGCGTGGGAGAGGATTCCGAGTTTTTTCTTGAATACCTTCGTCCTCCACTGTGCCGAGAACTTGATCATGAAGCCTATGTGCTACGCGCTTCAGGCTAGAATTGGCCACTGAATTGTTGGATCAGAATCGTTGGTGGATCTGAGAACATATCAGTGAAGGTGTGTAGATCTGTTGTGTGAGCGGAACAACTGACAGAGGAGGAGTTCTTACCTCGTGTTGATGTGAATCTAAGAGCATAGAAATTCTCGTTGTTGGCAGCTAAAGCTTTGTGTGACTTTGGAAGGCTGCAAAGACATGGTCGGCTAGATCGTGCGTGGAAGTGAGGTGCTTAGGTTGGATCTGCGTATTTGTGCATCGGAGGTCGAGGTCTGGACTGCCCAGCAGATCGTGGCAGCATATCGACATCAGAGGTCAAGCGGTTGGATTGATTGTGCCTGCAAGGGTACTGAGGATTCTCCAGCTCATCGGATGGGCGCTACACCAAAGTGGAGGTTTGACCAGATTCGAGCTCGGTTGGAAATCTTGAATCTGCGTGTGGCTTGTTGCTGGTGTTGAAATCTTGCGGCTAGATCACAAGCAGAGCTGCGAACGAACAAGGAGAGGACATTGAGCGTACTGTGGTATGCTTGCCCAACCTTGTGGCATAAATATCCAACTGGATCTGTGGAGTTGACTAGTGCGGTGAGGTGTTTCGCTACCGGATCACTGTGGAGGAGATCTCTGCGAATTGGAGTTGAATCCAGTTCTTTGGATTGCAGGTCGGGACTGTCGATTGACTAGGAGGCCGCAGGCTATGTGAGACCAGTGGCAGGGAAGAAGAAATTGGAAAAAAGGTGCCTGTGTGATTCGAATTTCTCTTTGGTGATTCGAGTGTTGAAACTGTCGTGGAGGTCGCAAGAGGCATGGGCACAGAGGAACGCGCACAGAGAAACTCCACCTATTCTTCACGGGAGGCCATGGATTGGCGTGGATGGCTATGAAATTTTCTCCCATTTGTTAGAAGACCGCGTGGAGGAAGTCACGAGAGACCGGGAAAGATGAATTCTCAGATGGCAGATTATTTAAATGAAAGCAGCAAATTGGATGGTTCTAATTACATAAATTGGAAATTTAAGCTTCAGACTTTTCTTGAAGGTCAGAATACCTACAACATTGTCATCGGTGATGAAGGTAAGCCAACTGTTGCAAATGGTGGAACGAATGCAACAACTCAGGAATGGGAGAAAAGGGAGTTGAAGGGAAAGGTCCTACTAAAATTTTCAGTTAAAGATTGCATCATTCCTCATATTCGGGATTGCAAGACAGCGAATGAGATTTGGACAACTCTCAAAGACATGTATGAAAACAAGAACACCAGCTGAACCTTGTTCCTCAGGAAGAAGATCCTCTCAATCAAGATGGAGGAGAATGAGTCTGTTTCGTCATTCTTATCTCGGATAAAGGAAGTTAAAGATAAACTATATGATATCGATCAAACCGTGGCAAATGATGATCTGGTGACAATCACCATGAACGGTATGACAGATGACTATCAGATGTTTATAACTGGATTGAATGCAAGGGAAAAGCCTCCAAGTTTTGAAGAGCTTACTGGAATTCTGCTACACGAAGAGGAAAGGAGGTCGTCTCTCAAGCCTCAAGATCCAGATCTTGCATTGATAACGAAGTTCAAGCCAAAAGGGAGAGCGATGGCTGATTAGAGGAGGGGCAACACATCAGAAGTGACACCACAAGGTATGACCTCGTATAGAAATGACTCTGCTCCTGAATGTTTTTATTGTGGTAAGATAGGCCATATTGCTAAATTTTGTCGCAAGAAGAAGGAAAATCAAGAGAGTTACAATCAGAAAAGGCATGCAGGTCATTTGGCAGATGCAGATGCAGATACAGACCCAGATCAGAATCTGGATGTTAGACTATTTATGGCCGAGGGTGACACTGCTATGGCTGAGGGTGACACTGCTAGTGGGTACGAGATCAAGGGACATGGAGATGTCCTTGTTACTCTGCCTGATGGTAAGATCAGGAATATATCTGATGTATGGTATGTTCCTGGCATTAAGAAGAACCTGATTTCTGTGTCCAAGATTACAGTTCAGGACCTCAAGGTAGAAATTTTTAAATCTTTTTGCATTATTAAAGATTTGTTGGATCATATGAAGCCCATTGCTACAGGTATTCGCATAGGAGGACTCTACAAGTTAGATGTGAAAAGTACGCCTCAGCAAGCCTTGATGACGTCAAATAAGTCTGCTGAAAGGAGCCAGGACAGCAGGTATCCATCATCAATGGTACCTGCTGAGAAGGTAATTGGAACGCTTCACACTCGAATGCTTCCGTTTCAATTGCTATCCCGGCCCCTAAACCCGAAGAAAATGAAGATCGACTCCGACACCAACCACAGCAACGAAATTCACGACGAGAGCCTAGATATTCTTCCCACGGTGGTTCCCAATTCGGCATCGGTTTTGGCCCCGTCGAGTCTGGAGATGAAGAACCAGACGACGCTTTCCCGTCACCTGTCACTGTTGGATGAAGGGTCAGATATTCCATTATTAGTGGCTTCAACGACTCCAAATAATAGTTTTAATAACATGAGGCGGAGGACTGTGAGTGATAGTAATATTTATGGTGTTCGGCCAGAGAGACAGCGGTCGTTCAAGCAAGACGTCGAGCATGCTGCCGCAGAGACCTATTTGATCACCAGATTAGCCTTCAGATTGCTCGCATATCTCGGGTTAGGTTATAGATGGATTATAAAGTTCCTTGCTCTTGGCTGTTACGCAATGTTCCTTATGCCTGGCTTTATCCAAATTGCTTATTATTACTATTTTTCAAAATGTGTTCACCGAAGCATCGTTTATGGGGAGGAACCTATAAACATGTTGGATTTGTATATACCAGAGAATATGGATGAACAAAAACCAGTGGTAGCTTTCATAACTGGTGGTGCGTGGATCATTGGGTATAAATCTTGGGGTTCTCTCCTGGGACAAGAATTAGTTGAAAGAAATGTCATTGTTTCATGCATTGACTACAGAAACTTTCCTCAAGGTACTATCAGTGACATGGTTGAAGATGCATCTCAGGGGATTTCATTTGTATGCAACAATATTGTTGAATATGGGGGTGATCCAAATACGATTTATTTAGGTGGACAATCAGCTGGTGCACATATTGCTGCTTGTGCACTGGTGCATCAAGCGATAAAAGAAGCAGGTACTGAAATAACAGGTCTTACATGGAGTGTCTCTCAGATTAATGCTTATTTTGGTATCTCTGGTGGGTACAATCTAATGAATTTAATTGATCACTTCTACAAGCGTGGCCTATACAGTTCTATTTTTTGTTACATGGCACAGGGGATTACTCTATTCCATCGGAAGCCAGCACCAATTTTGCTTATGCACTTAGATCGGTGGGTGCTCAAGCTGAAGTAAGACTATATGAAGGGAGACTGAAGTTTGACATTTTATGTGTGTTTAAAAATCCCTTTCTCCATTAAGGGGGGATGTTAGAAATTAATGGAGAATAGGTTACGTAGTTAAGACTTGTTCTTTATTTGACATTCAGTTCCTATTAATTAGGAATCTGTTTTTGCCTATGTATCTATATAATTCCTGATGATTAATGAATAAGAAGAAGTGAATGCATTTGCAGGAGGGAGCTCTTGGTGATCTGCACCTGTGAGCTCCCGTGTGTTTGGTCCAAACTTCTGTCTTCTGCATTTCTTATCAATCCTATTGTTTTAAAGAGGGAAACCTTCAACCATAAAAGGGAGGTCTCACCCCGCATAAAAGGTAAAACTTCAACCTGAAAAGGGAAGTCTCAACCTGTGATGGTTTAAGGATGACCAACAACTCTGGAATGCTTAATGCAATTCCTGGAACTCTTCCAAAAATGGCAAGAAGCTGGAGTCTTCTTCTAGAGGAAGTGTTCTCAAATTTTTTCTCCGGAACTCTTCCAAAACTGGCAAGAAGCTAAAGTCTTCTGCTAGAGGAAGTGTCCCAGATTGCCATCTGAAGGCATGTTCAGGCATCTTTGTCTCTGGCTACAACTCTGAAACTGGTGTGGTAGGTTGTGGCTCAGGCTTGCTTGATGTGGCTTTGAAGCTTGTAGATGACCATCATTCCCCCCCTGTCAGATACAAGGTGAGATGATGGAGAAAACTCAACTGCAAGACTGTTCAATTATTCTGGAACAAAGTTCTGACATGTGTTTGATATCTTCTGGTTGTTGATGCCCATTGCCAAGAAGTGATCCTCAAGATGAATCTTTGTTCTTGCAGGATGTTTGTTTCTGAAGCATCTGTTTGAAGAATGACTGGTTTTATGGCAGTGCTTACATGGATGAAGATCAAAACAGTGATCTTTCAGATGGCCAACTCGGTCACAATGTTGGCATTTCACAATCTATTGTTGTTGTTGTTGTTGTTGTGGAAGAGGAGTAGAATCTGGAACAGCTGAAGCTGAACTGTCATGAATGAAACCAGCACTCTGAAAGTGAATGGGTTTTGAGTAGTCTGGAATATGAAAGGACAAGTCCTTGTCATAACCAAGACTGGTTCTATGTTTGTTGTGGACACGCTGTTCCCAGGGTTTGATGATGGGCTTGGGAAGCGCAGACTGAGTTTCTGCATATGCATGTACAACTGCTGCTTTATTTGAATGAACAGTAACATTATTGACTTGTTGTTTATGGGAGTCTGTTTCAATCTTCTAAATAGAAATAGGTTTAGAATGATGTCTATTTTGATGTAGCTCTTCTTACTGTAGCTGTGATTCAAGTTGCAAAAAATCAATCTTTTCCTTTGCATTTTGTAGACATGTCTGAATTTCTGAGAGAGAGGCTTTGATGATTTGGAATGTGTCATTAGAAGTAGATTGTATTATAGTTTTCAAAAACTCTAATACTTCACCAATTTGATCCATTTTCCGAAAAAAATGCAGTGCCTTAATGATACTTTGAGTTCCTCATAAAGCTAAAAGCTTCTTGGAAAGATATTTCAAGCTTCTTAGAAAAATGAAGCATTACTTTAATCAAAAATCCAAATCTGATGCAGAGACTAGCCAAAACTATTCCACAGTCAATAACAACTCTCTCTTGGTGAGGTGTGGTTCGAACTTCTCCAAAAAAATATGACAATAAGAAAATCATGGGAGCACGGTATATGGGCCTGAACTTCTCCAAATCATATTGAAATATATATTATGCTAACAAAAATGTTGAAAAAAACCATGGATGCCAATGACCATTCGCATCACTTTTCTCAGGCTGCCTAGTGGCTGCTAGCCCTGCGTCTTGCCATTAATAAGAAGGTTCTTACTATATTTATCCTTCAAGATACTATGTGTGCTGGAATACGAAGAGACTCACACCAAATCGATCTCCAACTTTAATAAGAGCTCACCGCATCACATACTCAACAAAGAGGAGAAATATACCAATGCATACACAGTCAATTTGATGTATTCACACCAGACACAGTCAACATTCACCAAACGCAGGAGTTACCAACACAATATAAAATGCAATGCTTCCACAAATCTGCGTACATAACTCAATATGGGGTTCATCGACACTGTCGAGCCTTTTCAAAAAGGATATGGAAGAGAAAAAGAACATCTCATCTAATCACTAGCAGTTGTAACGAGAAATTAAATTCATGGATTCCATTACCATATATCTGTGGTCCAGACAGTTCGTTTCAAGAATGAACTTGAGCGTAACATCACTATTAAACTGGGATATGCCAATGCAAAAATATATAAATGTGAAGATGAGCGCTGTCCTCGACCAATGTGTTACAAGGCATATGGAAGTGGCAAGGAAGACATTCCTCTGTGTGATGTTGCTGGTTTTGAGAACACTCGCATGAAGCTTTTAAGACATGTGTCATTTGTTGATTGTCTGGGTCATGATATTCTCATGGCTACCATGCTCAATGGTGCGGCTATCATGGATGGGGCACTGCTTTTGATTGCTGGAAATGAGAGCTATCCTCAACTTCAAACTTCAGAGCATCTGGTTGCTGTGGAAATCATGCGTCTTAAACATATAATTATTTTGCAAAACAAAATTGATCTTATCCAGGAGAGTGTAGCTATCAACCAGCATCAGGAAATTCAGAAGTTTATTCAGGGTACTATCGCTGATGGAGCACTTGTAGTACCAATATCAAGTTGTCTGCTGGAATTAAGGCCGCCCTGTGGGCATCTTCATTTTCCTTAGCACACCGAGCACAATGCAGGGCATATGGTGATAAACAATGTAAATATCACCAAAAGAATTCTCATACTAGACCCCATCTTCAGAGATTGAGTAAGCTCAGAACATGAATCTTGATAAACTCGAGATTTTGACCCTTCCAGAACAGATTTAAACCGCTAACGCAGAGCAAACAACTACAATGCCAAAAGATAACAAAAAGAATGCTTTTTAGAATGGAAGATGAGGATTCCAGAACTTCGTACGAAAACTTAATTTACAGATTCTGGATCGATCTGCGTATCGAACAGTAAAAGTTTCTCTTTTGTCAGTCCATGTATAAATAGCGTTTCAAAAACCATGTGTCAAACAACGTTTCAAAAATCGGATGATATACCACAGTCTTCAACTCTCAATTTAACCAGAATTTTGGCCATACAAGCGTGCTCTACTTTTGTAACAATTTTATTTTTGTGAGGAAAAACTCAAATTCGAGACATCAAGAATGAACTACCACGCTACCAGCTATTGGGATTTGGATTAGATGCAGTTCAGGCAGCGTGCAAACTCATTACATAACTCATGTAGCAATTAAGTCACGGTTTTTGACGGTTAATTCGGACATCGCGGAACTCGGATAATTATAACACGTAGAGAAATTTACAGAGATGACAAATTCTAGACGTGCCAAAAAAATGGCAAAAGGGAGTTACGTAGAGAAATTTACAGAAATGACAAATTCTGGAGGTGTCAGCGTGAAATTGAGCTCGTATCAGTGGAGCAATGATTTCATACAGTCTCTGGACTCGTTACCATGTCAAGCAGTGTTTCAAACAAGGAGAACTTTCGGATACCATGCTCAGCAGCACGGTGTTAACCAGCGTTTCAATAATTGTAAACAACATTTTCCTTCAGGAAGCGTTCTCCTTCAGGCGTTCAACAACTTTCCAGTGTTCAGGCAGAGATGTCAGATTATGAGACAGAGAGCAGAACAGCGCCGGACGGACAGAGGCAGAGCAGCGCTCAAACGTTTCAATTTCAGGTCAAGATGATAGCGCAACAGAAGAGCAGGGCCCAGGTTTTATAAATGGTATATGCCAAACAGAGAAACAGATGTGCAGTGCGGTAGAGGTCAGGTAACGCAAAACCATATATAGAGCCCACAAAAACAAGTGGCTCAAATTGGAGCAGGACCAACAATCGCCTGCTCTGATACCATGTTAAACACACATGGGGAGTGAGAAAAAATAGAAAGATAAATCATGTCGTACATTTTTTATTCACAAATGATGTATATTTATGGTACATTATGTGACCTTTGGGATTCACATCCCAAGGTCTCTTGGACTACTTTTATCCATTAGACTTCCACACTACCCCATTTAGGATTAGGTGTCCAACAATATATTTATAATCAACCACTTAATTCTTTATGGATCGACGTGTAGCCGATTTGGCCGTTGCATCATCATTTATAACCCAACGCATAGAATTTGTGTGTAAGGCTCTTACCTTGAGTGGCTTTAGACACCTTGTTGCATCACCGTTTTGGTAATTCGTTAGTATTGAAGGACGTGGTCGACGAATGATGGTTATAAGGCATAGTGTTGTGTAGCTTGACTCATCTAAGGCATGACAATGACAAATTGAGTAGGCTTATATTATTCTTATATAATAAGAAAAAAAATGGAGGGGAACTCTTTGAATAAAGGAAAATGAGGTTGTCACCATTAGTTTATGGTTTTTTTTTCAATAAACTTATGACATGTATATGTGAGATATTAGAGATATTTTTTATTTCTTTAGATAATTTTTAAAATGTTTTTGTTAAACTCTCTTTTAATATATTTTTAGACATATAAATTCACTAATATCCCATATTACTCATGCCTCAATACTTACAATATATTGACTTTATTTTTTACGACTAAAACCCTCTTTATAAATGAACATGATAAGTTATTGATCAACAAGGAGAATCCCTCATGGAGTAACCTCATACTCCAAACACTTCGTGTGATGGACAAGGTTGGGATAGAACCACTTCCAATGATGTACAAGGTTGGGATAGAACTTTCACTAGTTTGGGTGCTTGGACTATATGCACTAACAAAGTTAGGTAAATTGACACATCCATTTTAGTATTGCAACCCATGACAAAAATGTTTTCTACCATAGATATCCATGGATCGAAATTAGTGCATGCACCTTGGGCACACATCCATATGTACACATCACACTTGGGTGAATTGTTGGGTACCATTGGGATGACTTAGTTTAGTCATAGTTTTAAATGTATGGGGGTGAACGAGATGGACTCAACATCAGATGGACTTGGAAGTAGTCATATATGTTAGACACATTTGAGATGAATTCATGAAATTATTTGATGGACTTCAGTTGATTTGGATGTATAGACTTGCAAATATAGGACAACTTAATAGATTTAGGTAGACTTGGTTACATTAAGAGGATCAATTATAAGATATGAATGGTTTAAGAATAATTCACAACCCCATATAATAATACCTCTTACAACTATAAAATAAAATATATTAATAACATAATTAAACAAATTATTACAAAATTATCATTAAACAACTCAATTACTATGATAATTTCCCTCTTATTTTAATAAAGAAATAATGATATGAACAAAATAACAAACCAGAGTCAAATTGAATTGGGAGATCACCCATACAAAAGATAAACATATAATAGAAAGTTCTGTTTAAATGTCTTAATTTGGTACATTATTGGAAACATTATTAAAATATATTAACATATAGATAGAAAATTCTTTTGATATTATTTTTTAAAATTTAATTCTAAATTTTATTTATGTTTTTGGAAATATCATATTATTTCTCTATATATATTTTTTCTAAATTATAACACATATTTAATATATTTTAATATTGAATTAAAGTTAAATGCTACTAACAAATATGATTTTTTTATGTAAAATATTTTTTAATGATTGTATATTAAATTTTATCTCAAAAGTTTTTTAAATATATACTTTTTTGTTATGAAATTCACTAACTTCTTCAAAAGACTATTTAAATTATAACTATTCTTTAATTTTAAAATAAAATCTTACACTTTGGATAATTGGTTAAATGTTATGAAACCAACTCACAAGAAGATAGAAAAGATAGATCAACGCCTTAAAAGTAAGCCTCTTCGAGGGGGCAACCTCCTTTACATTACACAAATGAATAAATATTGGATGATACAAATGACAAGACCTCTTTTCTATATATAGGAGTCTAAGGGGTCATAATATAATCAAAGCCGACATAACAATGATAATGTAGGGACACAATAATAAAAATAGTGGGCTTCTATGGGGTACAGTGATAACAATATGGGGACTCCATGGGCACAACAATATAATAAGGGGGTTCTACTAATAATAAAAAGGGGTTACATTAGTAGTATAGGGACCTAACATGCCCCACTCCTTCAAAAAGTGTTCTCCTCAACTCTTGAGTAGTTCTCGATGCTTTTCTATAAAATTCTTGTCCTCTGATGTTGAATCTTCAGTGGGTAGGTTATTCCACTTGATGAGATACTCTGAAATTGATCGATTTCGTAGTTGTTGGTTTCTTGTTTCTGTGACTACTCCAGGTTCCAATATGATTTTCCTTCGTCGTCAAGTTCTAAAAATATTGTTTGAACTATGATCTTCTGCAACTTTTGAATGAGTGGCCACACTTCTTCGTTCTTCTTCCATTCATCCCTTGCTTCATTTATCCAATCTGCACCCTCATCCTTTATTGAGAGTGCATCTGCAACAACATTTTGCTTCCCTTTTTTGTAGATAATTTCAAAGTCACAACCCAACATATTTGTGACTAATTTCTTCTATTCTTCTAAAGATAAGATTTGTTCTAAAAAGTATTTAAGACTATCATGATCCACTTTTTACCTTGAAGTGTCTTCCTATTAGGTAAGGTCGCCATTTCTTAAGTGCATGTATTATTCCCAACATTTCCTTCTCATAAATAGCTTGCTTGAGATGTAGCCATAAAAATACCCAGTCGCCTACATCAAAACTTCTTTCAATGTGATGTTGATTTTCCTGTTGTTTCATTCGATTCTATACCAAAGTGGCGTTATCCTTTAAAAGTTGGAGAGCTTGTTGTTGATGCTCAATATTATCTTTCATTGCTTGAATATTTTTCTTCTTGATATGTCCTTCTATCTTGAGGGTTTCAGAAGTGGTAATTTCTTACAATGCATTAGAAGATATGGTCAGATTCATTTCTTGATGCTCGATGTGATCTTTCACTTCTTGAACATTTTTCTTCTTGATATGTCCTTCTACCTTGATAGTTTGAGGAGTGGTAATTCCAGCCAATGGATTGCAATATATAGTTGGATTCATTTCTTCTTTCTCGATGTGATCTTTCACTTCTTAAACATTTTTTTTCTTGATATGTCCTTCTATCTTGAGATTTTGAGGAGTGGTAATTCTTGCCAATGCTTTACAAGATATGATAAGATCCATTTCTTCATTCTCTGGGGTTGATTCCTGGTGCATATATTCTTCTTTAGATGTTTCTTGATCCTTTTCTTCCTCCTCTTCATAATCTATGTAAAATAATTTCTTCTCGGCACACTTATGACCTTTAATGTATTTGTTATTAGAATTGTAACAAAGCTCCTTTGCTCTTTTTTCTTCCAATTGTTGTGGTGTCAACCTTGTAGGTTGTGGAAGGATAGGAGAAAAAACACTTCCATAATTGTAGTCGCGAGTGGTGGGATTCCTCGTTTCCATGATTTTGCTTTCAATTTTACTTGCCCACCTGAATGCCTTCTACAATGAATCAGGCTCCCACAGATGAACGTCATGTTGGATTTTATCCTTTAAAGTACTTATGAAGACATCAATCCTTTGCTTCTATGGAAGATCATTTACCCTTATATTCAATTTTTGAAAGTCATCAATATGGTCTGCCATTGAACACTTTTGTTTGAGATTTATCAATTGGCTATAGAAGGTGTTTCTCTTTGTATCCTCATAATGTGTTATCATTTCCTCTGTGAAAATTGACCACGTAACAAGTGGTTTACGAAAACAAATCCCTTTGTACCATAAATATTGATCTGGTTCTAAATATGAAGATGCAATATGTACCTTTTGTAATAGTTTCACCTCATGTAGATCAAAATATTGCTCCATATGTAGTATCCAATTTACTGGATCCTTGCCATCAAACTTCCTCATAACCTTTTCTTGATTTTAGGAGCTCGATCTTGAAACAACTGCAACTCAGTAATTTCGGAATTTTCCTGTTTTGAAATCATGACCTCTAGTAGCCCTCTGTGTCCTCTTTCCAATGCTACTAGTCTGATTGAAATTGTATTCTGCAACAAAGAGTTATGCACAATCTCCCACGATGACCTGATTATAGACTCGTTCAGTAGAGTGCAATTGTACGAAGTGCCACATATCACTATTTCAATCTTAGGATCTAAAAGATATACACAAAAAACTACTTTCTATCCTCTTTCTGCAACTTCTTACGACATTTCAATCTGATGCTCAGAGTGAACATTATGACGAGCTTCCCAAGCTCATATGTTTATAAAGTAGTTCAAGAGTCTTCAAAAACCCTAACTTCCTCATATTATATTTCAGAAAATATAGTGAGAAAAGATTTGAAATTGGGACCCGAGCGTCACCCAAATTTTCGCTCAAATGGGTTTTAATTTTAGAGTCTGAATCTTTGTCGAAAAACAATTATAGTGAAAATTCCGCGATTATCTGTTTGAGATGGAATTTTGGAGTTTTCAAAAACCCTAACTTCCTCAAATCATATCTCCTAAAATATAGCGAGACAAGGTCTAAAATTCGGAATCGAGGTTCAAACTGATTATGTCTGAAACAATTTTTTTTAGCTTCTGAAACTTTTTAGCGAAAAAGTTATAGCGAAACTTCGACGATGACCTTTTTGGAGCAGCAAAAGCCTAAAATCCAAATCTCTGATACCAAATGTTATGAAACCATCTCACAAAAAGATAGAAAATATAGATCAGTGCCTTATAAATAAGCCTCTTCGAGGGGGCAACCTCCTTTACATTACACAAATAAATAATTATTGGATGATACAAATGACAAGACCTCCTTTCTATATACAGGAGTCTAAGGGGTCATAATATAATCAGAGCCAACATAACAATGATAATATAAGGGCACAATAATAAAAATATGGGGACTACATGGGTACAACAATATAATAAGGGGGTTGTACTAATAATAATAAGGGGTTACACTAGTAGTACAAGGACCTAACATTAAATGTAAAGAAAAACATAGACCTAAAAATGTTCTGTAGAAGCATAAGAATCTGTGATTATCTCAAATTTTTAATTAAAAAATATAAATCAGTAATGGCTAACTATGGCGTCCTTTTTTACCGATTCTGTCTCAATTTTTCATAGATACCCATTGAAATATTTCGTTTAGTGGAACAATGATTACATTAAAATCATCATAAAATAGTTTAAGAAATGGATGATCTAAGAACAATATTCAAACATTTTGCGTAAGCATCTAATGTTCAAAAAACTGAAAAAGATGTCGTCAATAATACTAAATCGAATGAAAATTACCAAATACCATTTCTGTAGGAATGATGCAAATGATATTTATGTAAAAATGGTTCATTCAATTGCACATTCTTCCACTAACAAATTTGGTGAGACATCAAAGGTTATAACTTCTTTCCTTCTAATGGCTTCATTAATGGTGAATCCAACTGTTCTGATTATGTAATGAAAAAACTCAACTATTTCACACACGTTTACACAAATGGGGCCCGTTCCTCAATCTTTGTCTTTGTTTCTGTCTTTTTCTCTTCCACTTCTATACTAATTTGTGCTCACACGTTGTTTTCCACTTGGTTTTCAGATTCAAGTGGGATTATGTCACAAAATAGCATCATGTCAATATGATGTTTTTGTTTCATCATCTGCAACCACTCACCTTTACTCAACAAATCTTGGTCAAAATTTACATCAACAATATTAATTGTTGGATTCACCATAGCATTAATTTTTCCAATGGCAACTTCACTGTCATGGGCAAGCACTATTTTTGAAATCACCAAATCGTCATCCATAAGTCGTGTTACTCGAATCACCAGGCTTTCATTAGCAAGCTGTAATGCCCCACTTAAATCTTATCCTACAATCTTGTTAATGTTTACATTATTTGAAAATATTGAAAAATATTGGTCTAATATAAAATTCATGATTTCCATTATTCAAATTCCCCACTTATCTTCTCAAATTGAATATTAGGTAGGATATGGTCTCCTTCCATTATTTCATAATATATATATTCATTTCACATTACCCAATGTACCCTCACATTCATTAAGGAGGAGACATGGTCCTCTCCATGTAATTACATCTCACACTCCCCAATGTACCTTCACATTTACTTGGGAGAAGACATAGTCCTCTCCATATTATCATCAATATATATATATTGCTTTCACATTCCCAAATGTACTTTTCAGATTTACTTGGGAGAAGACATGATCCTTTCCCATTAAATTCTCAATTTTATATTCATCTCACATTTCCAAATGTACTCCTAGCTTACTTGGGAGAAGAGAAGTCAACTGTAAGGATGGATGAGAAGTTAATGACATTAATTAGAGGTGGTTGAGATGGAGAAGGGAAGGAGGATATAAAAAGGGAAGGGAGAAGGAAGAAAAGGGGGGGTGGGGTTCTTGCTTATGATGATGGGGGTTGGTTGTGATTGTTTGGACTTGTTATGATTTTGGGGAGACCTTGGAAACCTATGGAGGTTTCTTGGGTTTGAGAGGAGGAAAGTATTGTTATCTGGTTTTGCGCATTCTTTTTGAGGACACACTATATCTGGTTGGACTTAGGCACAGAGGGATAGGGAACCTGTGGAGGTTTCCTGGGCTAGGAATTTTTTTCCTAGTTGGCTGGGAGGTAAATCCGGTTGGGTCGATGAGAATGAGCGTTCAGCTGGAGCTATACGACAAAGGTATCATCATCAACCGCCGGAACAAGTATTTTTCTATGAACTACTCTTGTTAAGTTGATATCAATGGAATGCTCATCTTAATTTATGTT
Source organism: Pinus taeda (assembly GCA_000404065.3). NCBI lineage: Eukaryota > Viridiplantae > Streptophyta > Pinopsida > Pinales > Pinaceae > Pinus > Pinus taeda. The sequence continues at coordinate 27,020 of APFE030459021.1, read as the reverse complement.
CCTATGATAAATGATAAGATGTTAAATGTTTAAAACTTTTTGAGAAGGTCAGCAAGCTCCTTTTATTACTTGCAAATCAACAGTAAAATAGATTTGTTAGTGTATAATAGATTGAGGCTCTAATAACAGAAATCAGGTTCCTACACATGGTATCAGAGCTTTGGTTCAAAATCTGGACCCAAGCCCACTAAAAACCATAATTTTCCTGCTAATTAACAACCTTGCCTACATAGTTGAGCACCATACTTGTGCACCATCTGTAAAATGAGAAACCTGTGATTAAGCTCGGCCAACTGCTTTCGAATAACATATGAGTCATATAGTCATGCTACCAATCCCTCACCATATGACGCTTTAGCCTAAACAATTCAATAACAGGTATTGACATTTCGGGAAGTTGCGGATCGAGTGTCTGCTAAAGGATGTCTCCAAGACCAAAGAACGAGTTTCGAGTAGAAACGAGTTCCCCGCTCTTTTAGATGGCACGGGATCAAACCTTAGGATTCTAGAAGACGGTAATTGACTGTGCTATCTTCCTCATCCGGCTGATCAAACCACCGAACCTCATGTGGACAAGATTAGCTTGAGATTGAAAAAATCCGGGAGTAGCTGGGGCCATGGAAGCCCATGGAAGAATATGACCACCTACATATTTGTGAGGTCCAATCCTACCTGTAAACCAAACAGAGACCGAGTTTGGAAGCAGAATGTTCTAGATAGCTCTACCGATTTCAATTTTTTTATAATAATATGTTATTTTATTTTGTTTTGTTAATGGGCCAGGTGCCTATTGTGGAGTTTAAATTATGATGTCTAAAGGGGATGTACCAAGCCAGACCTCAGTGGTCTTTGACCTCTATGGCCTCTGAAATTCACTTATCTGTGATTTGGGTAAGCGTTGTTCGTTTTTCTGTTTCCATTCAAACCCTTAGGGTTTGGTGGGCCGAAACCCTAAGGGTTGCTAGGGTTTTTAGGGTTATAGTCTAAATGGCTAGATCTTCTGTCCTCCCGAGTGTCAGAAATGAATTGTGCGGTAGGTTGGCACTGGAATCCCAGCTTAGGTTTAGGGATGGAAAAGACTTGAACCGTGGCTAGTCTCTGGTCTTGAGGGAAAGTTACTCCATGATGCTGCATGCTAGAAGTGAATTGTGCGGTAGATTGGCATTGGAACCACAACTTAGAGTCTGTGCTGGAAAGGATTTGAGCCGTAGTGGGGCTCTGCATTTTATGTTTAATCTTAGAATTCCGAGATCTGTGAAGGTTATTCCAAATTCTGGTAGATGCATGGCACGGGCCACTGCTTGCGAACAGGCCGAGGACAAATGTTTTGTGACCAATGGCGGATTGCAGAATTGCACACTCTACGACTTTCTAGGGCTTCCAAGGGATGCCACTCAAAAACATATAAAGGATGCATACTGGAGGTCGGCTAAGATTTTTCATCCAGATATAGCTATGAAGGGGGAATTGGCCAATAATACAGAGGAGTTCCTTAAAATTCACAATGCTTACATTATACTATCTGATCCAGAAACTAGATCAAAGTATGACGAGCGATTGAGGTTGCTAAAATAGCATATTTTCAAAACCTAATAAAACTCGTTGTGTAGCCAGTTTTGACTGGATGCATAACTTTAAACGATTTGGATTTTGAATTGAAAAGAAAATCTTCGCTGAAAAAGAAATAAACAGGGACAGAATATGGCCATTGACTGCTCTTTGACCTATGCTCACACTAAAAGACAGTGCAGTTGTTCTTACATACACCTATTCTGTCCCTGCTCATATATCTGGTACTCATACACGTGTAAGAAATTCAGCTGAAGCCTATGGCAGTGGACAAGTATACAAGATCTGTATTCAATGACAGTTAATGATGTGTTGGGCACGGTATTCCATCACCGGGCACGCAATGGTTTTAATTCTACTATGTTTTATCTTATCCTATCTAACGTCATAATGCAATCTGTAGCGACTGGTGAACCTCACTTTTATAGCCATAAGACCTGCAAATGGTAAATCTTTGAGTTCAACTCTAGTGGCACTTATGTTATAGTTCATAAGAAATGAGACCCTTGAAATGGAAAGATAGTTGGTGAACCAGGCTTATATTGTTGATGTTTCACGTTCCTTAGAAATCAAATTGTTCATCGTATAGTCTCATCAAATGAGGACGGGGATTGTTCAATGTTTCAGCCATACCTACATTCTGGATACTAGAAACCAAATTTTCATAAATAAGTTGAACACAACCACCATCATAATTGAGCCTACAAATGTTAGGTTGACACAAATAGGGCTCTGCCATTAGTAAATAGAATCTAACATGAGAAATTTGAGTACCATGGTCAAGTGGAACTAATGATCGAATAATCTGCTTTGCAAAGAGGATAATCAATCTGTTAAAGGAAAATATAAATGTTGTGTATCCCGGTGTATATCCAACACTGGATATCCTGACCTATACAGCATTCAATGCACTGCTATGGGGATGCATATTGTTTTCCCTGCAATGACCCGGGTTCAAATCCCAACACAGATGTGCAGAGAGCAGTGTTGAAGAAGCGTTAAGACAACGTTTGTGACGTTCATGTATTTGGCTGTTCCTGTTGTGCAGGAATTGAAGTTTCACTTTTTCTCGTCTAAATAGAGGATCTTACACTTTATTATAATTATTATTTTTTGGACCATCTTTAGTGTCAAAGCTGTAAAATTTTGGGCCGACATGCACATTTCTACAATGTTCCTTTAAAAATAATTCCTCAAGCTTTCCATGATTCAAGCTTCAACCTGAATTCTAATTTGGCCATGAGCCCCCCAATATCATACTGGCATGGGGCATGGATCATCGTTTCAGTTTAACATAAGATAAAAGTTCCAGGATGTGCCCTAGAGATCAGAGAGGAAACCATCCTAAACCCCGTCCCTATCTCGAACAACATTTTAAGTTCTGATAATGAAATTCCCAACTTACAAAAAAAAAAACAGGGCAGCTATAATAATATTTTTATATCCCGACCTTCGTCAGAGTCTGTTTTAGCTAAACATAACCCATATATATGAAATTTAGCTAGCTAATTTCCCATGCTCCTACCCTAATCCCTTTCAGTAACCAATCTATACTCACTCCAAAATACCAGATCACACCGACTCAAGGATTCATCACAGCATTAGCTTGAATTGGGTAATAGAGGATATCATATAAAACTGGAAAATTTGCAGTTTATAATTTCCCATGAAGGCATTCTGACAATCAGCTTAACTTACGCTTATATTTGGCATGAATTGGTAAAAATGATTATCTCTGATTGATAACCATACAATTGGTCTAGATTGGCCTCTGTGGTGATGAGGTGATGCTTGCTACATAGACTAGTGATGCAAAATATATGTGTACCTTGAAGAAAGGACAATGACATTGTACACCCAATCAAGATATTTTTTTTAGATGGACATGTAATTTTAGATGGGCATTCCTTTCCACACAGTTTAATATTACTCAGTGTCATCTAGAGGACAGGCAGACATTATAGTCGATGTGAACAGGAATAGTTTCCAGGAAAATAGCTTGCCTGTAGTTAACATTTCTCAAGTTAGGAAATATCACAGCCAGTTCTTCAAATATTATATTAATGTTTGCAAGATCCTAAATCTATATTCATTTCAGTGCCTTCACCAAAATATGCAAGTTCATTTATTAAGCAGAGGATTTTGACAGATTCACTTATTGACATAACTGAAATACAAGGTAGAGAGGGCAATGATATCACCACAGTTTTCCTTACAAGTGCTATCCCATTGAATATACCTCATTTCCAATATTTTGAGCAAGAGGCCACGTTAGTAATAATGGGCCAACCACGTATAAAGCACCTTCCTGTGGGAGGCTTCGTGTGATCATAGTTGATATGGAGAAATAGAATGCTTGCCTCGCAATGATTGTGTGCTCTTTAAAGTTGTCATGAAATGTAGAATCATGTTTTACTGTGATGAAAGTTTTGATGGATGGCCCAACCCATCCACCTGTGAACATCATTGTATCTTCAGCACCTAGTCCCTGCTCCATTTTAGGCCACTGATAAGGAAGGGCCATCTAATATCAATCAGGTTATCACAAATCCAACTGCCAATTGCATAGTTAAAATGTTCATGGTATCAAAAAAAATCAGCCATATTTTTTGGACAGCAAAATGTGTGCATGCATTGAATAATGCACTGAAGGAAATTTGGCAAAATACATTGGATTGAAGATAGGTAAAATGGAAAGGATTGACAAGTAAATGACAAGAACACAGATGTTTGTGCATAATTACATTACTAAGTGTGCTTATGTGGGCCAACTCCACAAACAAAGAACTTTAGTGGTTAGTGGCAGCCAAACGCCACTTACAAAGACTACAAAACTATGATTGACCACAAAAGAGGATCTTACAAGGGAATGAATATTTCTTTAGTCCATTGATAAGGTAGGGCCATCTAATGTCAAGAAAGTTATCACATACGCAACCCATAATTGTATGGTTCAAAGATACACGATATTAAAACACGAGTACATATGTTTTAGACGACTTTCTGTGTGCCTATATTGAACAATGCACTAGGGGACATTAGCAAAATGGACTGGATTGCCAAGACAATTGACGACTAATGAATTGGTTCCAAATGCTAGGTACATGACAAGGACACATCCATTTGCAGGGTTAATACATTGCTGATAATTCGATTTATGCATTCCAACTCCATGCAATTAATCACTATGATTATGGTGACTGGCAAATGCCACTCACAATCAACTAGAAAATAATGATTCACTACGGTGGAAAAAGTTTATATAAGCTTACACATAGCTGTTTATTTGAGAATTCATAGTTTTCAGTGTTACGATTTCAATCCTATGATTGCAGATATTTTTAATTCTCGAGGATATCAATCTTAAATCTTATTCGTGAAGCTAAAGTTCCTTAAAGCAGTGCAATACAAATTTTGCGCCTTTTGCATGGCCAGCCTTCAGTAAAACCAATTGTTATTTTTCTGTTGTTAAAAAAAAAACCTGAGAAAACCAGTCTTTCCACAATTATAGAGGTCAAAACTTGATCAAGAAAGATAAAAGTGTATCATATATTTCTCAGATTAAAAATTGGATGTTCTTGGCTATCATTAAGCAAAATGCTTTCAACAAATAAAGACAAAAGAAGGAAAACTGGTTTTCTTAGAAATTCAAATTTATACTCCAATGACCAATCTGGACAATGTCTTCAAACCAAAATTTTCAAACTTCCCAGAAAAGACAAGAAACAAAACTGAAACATCATTTTAAGAAACTTTTGCTTTGGTACTTACCATCTAATTTTCCAGAACTAGTCAAGATAGCTTCTCATCAGAGTTCATGTTCAATTTGTCTCCTTCTAGATGTGATTTGCCTCTAATGCGTATTTCCTTCATACAAGCCAAAATTGAGGAACTTGGGCATTTCTTAGTCTTAAGGATATTTCTTGTTGGCATTGAATGATCTCTTTGTTTTTTCTTTCTCTTATGAGTAACCAAACACTGCTCATCAATTTGCATTTCTTCCAAGTCCCCCATACTTGGCGAGTTTTTTTTGCATGCTTCTTGTCATTCTCATTGGAATTGAAGCCACAGAAGGTGCCTTGAATTGTCTGGAAGTTTCTGTAGAACATTCAGACTTTCCTCTATTTTTTTTGCATGCAAAAGCGTATGAGACACTTGGATAGGATTTACCTTCTCCTTTTCAGCAATGCTTTTCTTCTTTCTTAAGTTTCTACTCCAATAATGTGAATCTTTAAAACTTGGTAGGTTCTCATCATTTTGCATACTGCTTTCAGAGAGTTTCACTAAACCATCAGCACTGCTTGCATTTTCCTTAGTATCCTTCAATTTGTATGATTTCATTTTTTTTTATTGCGGAGAAACAGAGAACTCTAGCTGCTCTTCATTTGTCAACTCCACCTCTAAATTTTCATCATGAAGATCAGAGTTTGTTTTTTTTTATATATAGCTAGAAATTGTCTCATCTTTTGTCATTATAGTAGCATTTTGCTTATTCATAGCACTTCTTGTCATTACTTGACATCGAGACTCCTTTTCTGTTGTATCGTTTCCCTTTGACTTTTTATGTGGTTCAGACTCTACACCCTTTTCTGACATGCAATAGGATTCCTCAAGTCCTTCGCTCTACATTGTTGCAGACATCCTCTTCCTCTTTCTTTGCACCATATGGTTATAAATTAAGAATGACTCATTGTCTGAGTCAGCTTCAGCCAAGATATTTTCTCCACTTGGAAAATCACGTAAGCAGTTAACTCTTGTATTTTCTTTATTTGCCTGCATTTGAAGTAGAAGATTTGACTTTGCACGAGTTATTCTTGTTTCTATCATTGTGTTTTGTTTATGCTGACCAACTTCAATGTCAATCTGACAAAGCTCTTCATCTGTCTGCACTCTCTGTCTTCTGGATCCTCTCCCAATGCTTTTTCCATTCCTTATATTTTTCACTTCGTCGCATGTTGCATCAGTGAGTGCATTTTTCTTACTCTTAGCCCTAGTAATCCTTTCATACACAGAAATGGCCAGCCTTTTCCTTAAATCTTTTTTATCCAGACTGCTGTGAGCACCTGTACACTGCCCCTTGTGCACTCTCTGTTTGTTAGCTTCTTGATAAACTCCTTGTTTATCACTTGATATATTTGCTTCTTTTTATTAAATGCACCCTTTTTACAAACTTTGGCAGCATATTTACACTTTTGTGGTGGCAAAATTAAATAGCTATCTGTATTGCAGCATGACCTCACCTTAGTCAGGTGTCTACATCTGGTGCACTTCACAACATGAGCCCTAGTAATTATGGTTGTCATCCTCTCTGAACATGAGTTTTCAATTATTATTATTTCTCTGTATATAAACTTACTTCTTGTTTATTATTTGCTTCCACTTAGATGGATTTAGTTTATCATAGATTATATGATTTGCATTCCTAATTACATTTTCACGAATATAATTGATTCTTAAAATTGTTCTAAACTCTGCATTAGAATGCATGTATGGGGCACTGGGCATGTTACAAATACAGTTTATTTTATTTCTTTCTTTCTTGCAAACAAGTAAATAACAATACTGGGTACTCTTCAAATAGACAACATTCAATTTTCTCTGTTCTTTATTTTGAAAAGATATAACTTGATGCAGTAGTATAAAATGCATAGGTGCTTTTTAGAATATTTTTCTCATGTACAAAAAGGAGGAAACAAAGAAACCATCAATATTTGGAATTTCCAAGAATCTAAAAATTTTTGGAGCAGTTACATACTTGTCTGCCGGTACATTGATGGGACCAAATGTGTCCCTCTCCTCTCTAAAAGCTGTCGAAAGTGATCTGCTGTATGTAAATGATATGCCATGCATCAAGGAAGATGTAGTTGATATAGATAGATGGTGTCGATATGCTGAAATGAATGCCATTATATCACACCACCTGCAGCAATGACAAAATGAGTTAAGGTCCTTTCAAACTGATAGTTTACGTGGAGTAAAAATCAGACTCTCAACAGTTCTCTGATGTTGGATTTTAATGGGAGAAGATTGTCAGAAGGTGTGATTGCTGGCTTCTAAAAAAATAATCCATTGCCAATGTTCTGCTTCAAAAGCAGACTAAGGTGTGTGTGGCAAGAATGAAATATGTGTGAAAATTCTAAGTCTAATATCAAGAGTGAGAAGAAAAAAAAATATATAGTATCAACCTCTCAAATCACAATCTTAAGATCCCTCCATGTTGGCTCTCCTTTCAGCTGGGAAGTCCCTTGACTACAAATATCCATAACCATGAGCAATATGTTCGCCAGTTACTCCAGAGGACAAAGCATCCCACCAATTTTAAACAGTGTTGCAGCGTAATTTACCCTAAGATATGCATTCTAAACATATGCCTTGTGGCCATTATTGAGAGACAAAGATCCTTGAATGAAACAGAGAACATAGCCTAGATATTCATTTCCACAAAATATCCACGTTGGTAAATTAAGTAGGCTATAAGTACAAATTAATTCATGAATTTAAGATTCCCAAGGTGACACAACATTCGATAATCTGATATTGAGGGCCTGATCTCTTAAATTATGTCAATTTTTTTTTTCATCTTTCTGTAAAACAACTTATACGAAGCCACTATACTACTGCAGGTCCAAATATGGTATGCCGGTTAGATATATAAAAACTGTAGGCAGAGATTTGGTGCCCATCCAGAATGGCTATAGGCTTGGTTCATTACCATTCAAGAAGAGAATAATCACATAATGTATATACTATAAAACAGTTAGACCCTGATGACCATATAGATGGTGGAACAGAGGCTGTATTTCCAAATGATATAAGAACACATCAGATAAAATTTCATGAAAAGGTTCATATGCCTCATCCAATTAATTCTACACCTCCATTACTTCGAGCTGGTCAAACTTCACTTCCTCGGCCTATATTGATTCTTTATATGCACAAATAAATGTGTGAAAATATTGCTTTAACCTTAATATATTCATAATTGGTTAAACTGCCAAGGGCTGTGTAAATACCCTTTACCATTTTATCATGGTTGTCAGCCACTTCCCACGCGGATACATAAATTCATACACTCACTTCACAATCCCATAAGTCATCCTCATCATTCACTGTGGACTTTTTACTATTGTTGAGGAACATTAATGCTTGTTTGTATTCCCCTTGATTCTCTATGGAGGTCTTTATCTTTCTGGAGGGTAGGGTTGTTGCCACAGTCTTTTGTTTGAAATAATACAATGCGAAAGGATAGATATCTGTAGAGAAGGCAATGGATCCTTGTTTGGACTGGGGAGCTTCAAAACTCATGTGAGACCTAGAAAATTGGTACATTAAGGTGGTCATGGAGATTTGTAATATCCATTGAGTGATCTTACTTGAATAGAATAACAATGAATGGAAGGAAAATGCCAAGGAGCAAGAAAATGAATCAACGATGGTCTTTCAAATATCAGAAATTATGAACATGCCTTGGATTAGACATGTGGAAATTGAAGCTCGGGTTTTAAAGAATGTTTTCCAGAAAAAAATTAATGGGGAAACATGAGAGTTGGTGGAGACAATCCTGGAAGATATCACTTTTTTGAGCGCAGAACTAAGCTTAAGAAGACCCGTCCTAAATCTCAACCTGACAGAGATTCAAAACCTGATTGATGTTATGATTGAGTTGATAAATGCTAACTATTTTTATCAATAGTTGTTTGATGTTGGTTGTAGAGACAGGGACATAACTGAATCAAACTCTTTCAAGGAATATTTTATGTTAATTCTTATTTCTTATTCGCCATTGTATTCTTTTCTTATCAATGTTTAAAAAGATTGATCAGTGGATAAGACACATGTTGGCCATGAAAGATAAAACACAAACCAAGAATGCCAAAAACCGCTTCAATTATGCTACTATTTCTGAGGGGAGGACAATGGTCCTTCTTTAAAAGAAATGCTTATCTCATAAGTTATGCCCCTCACAGTGATATGAAAGAAGAGAAACATATTGGTGCATGCAAGCAAGCTTTCCTCAGCTTGCAAATGATTAAAACTCTTTCAAAGACCCATTCAATTGTGTAATATTGTTGGGAAATCATAGTTTTATGATAGTTGGAAACAAATGTTGATTTGAGGAACCTTCCAAGGATTATGGATTTTAAAATGGAAACTTATTTAGTCAATAAAAGACCAGTGAAAATATTAGAATGCACTCTTACCCGTATTCTAGTGTTGAATAAAAATGCCATGAAAAATAATGTGTCTTTAGTTTTGGATAAAAGGACCCTCAACTTTCTTCGCAACTTTTGTGGTCACTGGCCACTGGTGAAAGGAGTAGGCATCTTTAGAGATGTGGTGCCATTTAGAAGGGGAGCACCAATAGTAGCAAGGCAAAGGCAATTATTCCATACATTTAATTATTTCTCATTTGTCTCGTCATATTGTGAGTTGTAGTATTTATCATGAATGTTTTAGTACTAGTAAACAATGATTAAATATATAATAAGTTTGAACCTTTTGGCATTTAGAGGACATTTATCTCAATTTACAAAAACAAAAAATATATATATAATAAAGTATAAAAATCATGTTGGAAACAGCTTCTGAAGTTTTGAGTCTTTTATTTTCAAGATTAACTAAATGGGTTTCGAAGATGAAAGAAAAAAAACCATCAAATTGGAAGAGTGAGACTTTTTTTTTTTTTATGCATAAAACTTATACTAGCACCTCCTAGTGGAATTGATAGTGCACTAATCCATCGCTTGCCATTATTTTGGTTTTGGTACCACCTTATAGCATATCTGGGTTCAAATGCTATTTTCCATGACGGACAATTGAATATCTTCAACTCTAATTGTTATTGAGGGGTTCCACAAAGATGTCACATGAGAAATTATGGTGCCTATTTTGACGTAGACAACTGTCTATGTTAAGGTTTTATGTTGCAGTTCCGTATTATTTATTTATTTATGAACATTGTGTAATATTGATGCATTTGGTTGAACATGTGAAACTACTTAGGTTTGATTTTGATGATGGAAACATTTGATGTATGACTTACTTGGTGATGATTTATCTAGTACATGACTTATCAGAGCTATTGTCGTTTCATGTATGGCTTAAGTGGATATGATTTATCTAATGAATGACATAGTGAAATTATGATTGTTTCCAGTATGAACTACAAAGTGACATGTGGATACTAGACTTAATAATGTGATGATTATATGTCTTGTTGTTATATAAATGCATGAATGAGAGCTAACCTACAGGGAGAAAGAATTATATGATAGCCGAGAGCTACTCTTCCATTGAGGGAAGGTTGAGACATCTCATGGGGAAGGTATAATGCACATTGTTCTATTACATTTGGTATCTAGTTGATATGCACTCTTATGACACGAGTAAAATGCAAATGACAGGTGGCAAGACGACCTGACTGGATTATTTGATGACAAGTCCAACCAGCTCTGTAGTGTGGTCCGTGTTGTGAAAGAGGGGTGGAGGTGTTTCCCACCGTGTATCCTCCGAAACCTGGAATCATGGGGAGGACAGCTGAACGCTCCCCCTAGACATGTGGTGACGATTGCCAGTTGCCTGCTGGGGGAAGTTAGGTCGATGTATTCGACACTCCCACCATGATGGTTTTATCAATGGTTAGTATGGTCGTTGCCACTGATAAAGCAGGAGAGGACGGATAGGGGGGGAATGGAAGTAGGCCAGGGTAGACAGGAGAATATAGATCGATTGGAGACTCTTGATGGGAAGAAATATCATTGTTGGGCTTATCAGATTTGTTGCTATAACTCTCTCTGGTTGCTATGCTTTCAAACTCATTGCCTGTTTTCATTCTAACTTCGGGACGAAGTTTTTTGAAGGAGGGTTGTATGTAATGCCCCACTTAAATATTATCCTACAATCTTGTTAATGTTTACATTATTTGAAAATATTGAAAAATATTGGTCTAATATAAAATTCATGATTTCCATTATTCAAATTCCCCACTTATCTTCTCAAATTGAATATTAGGTAGGATATGGTCTCCTTCCATTATTTCATAATATTGTATTCATTTCACATTACCCAATGTACCCTCACATTCATTAAGGAGAAGACATGGTCCTCTCCATGTAATTACATCTCACTTCCCCAATGTAAACCTTCACATTACTTGGGAGAAGACAATCCTTCTCCATCTTAAATCATCAATAAAATATATTTGCTTTCATCATCACATTCCCAAATTATTTTCAGATAACTGGAAAGACAATGGATCCTTTCCCATTAAATTCTCAATTTTATATTCATCTCACATTTCCAAATGTACTCCTAGCTTACTTGGGAGAAGAGAAGTCAATTGTAAGGATGGATGAGAAGTTAATGACATTAATTAGAGGTGGTTGAGATGGAGAAGGGAAGGAGGATATAAAAAGGGAAGGGAGAAGGAAGAAAAGGGGGGGTTGGGTTCTTGCTTATGATGATGGGGGTTGGTTGTGATTGTTTGGACTTGTTATGATTTTGGGGAGACCTTGGAAACCTATGTAGGTTTCTTGGGTTTGAGAGGAGGAAAGTATTTTTATCTCGTTTTGCACATTCTTTTTGAGGACACACTATATCTGGTTGGACTTGGGCACAGAGGGCTAGGGAACCTGTGGAGGTTTCCTGGGCTAGGAGTTTGTTTCCTAGTTGGCTGGGAGGTAAATCTAGTTGGGTAGGTGAGAAGGAGCGTTCAGCTGGAGCTATACGACAAAGGTATCATCATCAACCGCCGGAACAAGTATTTTTCTATGAACTACTCTTGTTAAGTTGATATCAATGGAATGCTCATCTTAATTTATGTTGCTATGATAAAATGATAAGATGTTAAATGTTTAAAACTTTGTGAGAAGATCAGCAAGCTCCTTTTATTACTTGCAAATCAACAGTAAAATAGATCTGTTAGTGTATAATAGATTGAGGCTCTAATAACAGGAATCAAGTTCTTACACAAGCTCTATTGTTGGAATCATCGTGTTGTCATCAACAAACTCTTTGTTGGAATCGCCAAATTTGTGTCCACTTGCGTGTGTGCACAATGGTGTTCACAAATATCTATGTGCTCATTATCTTCTACTTCTACAAATTCTTTAATCATCCACTTGGGATTCACCAAATTCTTCATGTTCAGCTAGCTTACTCCTCCTTGCATAAAAAAACTCCTCTTAATGATATCCTAGGCCTCCTTGGTTGCCTTTTCTTCATTTTTTCTAGTTTTTTCTTCTTTTCATCAATAACAATTTGAAACATCTTTTTCTACTGCGTCGATTTTCTTAGCGTATTGGCTTCCATTTATTGAGTGTTTGCTTGTTATGACTCAACAAGCAAATCAAACTGTAGAGATTACAGCTAACTACAATAAAAACGTTGATGCGGCTTGTCTTCCACAAACAAACGAGTCTACAAATGTTCCAAAAAAACCCTGCTTCTAAAAAATTCTCTACCAAGGTGACAATATCACAAAGCTTTCATAAAAATTAAATAAACCATAGAACCTACCTGAACAATGCCCTTTTCTAATTTCTTTTCAAATTTTATTTTTTTTTAATCTATTTTTAAATGCAATCCTCTTTTTTAATAATTCAAATTTTTGTTTAAAAAAAAAATTTAAATAAAAAGCCCATTTTTTTAATAAAATAAAAACCACTCTCTTAAATATATTAGAATATCCCACGTGAATATTCATTTGAATGAAAAAAACCACTTTAATGAAGTAGTTTTCTTCATAAAATGAAGATAGGATTTTTTGAAAAATCACACACGCAGACCTCTTAAACTAATGACTTAAGCCCACTTAAAAAATTGGAAAATAAAATGAAGTTTGACGTGTGACTTGTCATTTTTGAATTGAATGGTTTTTCGCTTAGTCGAGTACCAAAACGAACATTCATACCTTAACAAAAAATTGGTCCCTTGGTTTTTTTCAAACTATAGTCGTTTGCTGAGATCTCAAGAGGTTCTCCTCAAAATTTTGTGCATTGCTTCAATTGATGGCGTGTTTCTGCATTTTCTATTTTTTCTAGGGCACGAAAATGACATACTCGGCTCACTTTAAAGGTGACCAACTGGCACATTGCTTGTTCTTCACATGTGCCAAACTCACTTTAAAGGTAATTGGCACACTGCTTGTTCTTCACATGTGCGGAACTCAAGGTGCTTTCGTACTTTCTCCTCGGCCTCTTCTCACAACATTTGCTACAAAAATATGAGACAATTCTCTCTGGCATCTTATGTGACCTGGCCTCTTCTCGTTACTTCTCTCAAAGAGTCTTACCCAGCCTCCACTCTAATACCTTGAGAAAAATTTAAGATAACAAAATGTGGTGCAGAGGATTGTTCTTGTGAGTATTATGAATCGGTCAAATAAGATTATACTGGAAACATAACTAATAAATGACTCGAGTGAGCCTGGTATCTTCTCGCTACTGCTCTCAAAGAGTTCCACACAGCCTACACTCTGATACCATGAGAAAAAATGAAGAGAACAAAATTTGGAAAAGAGGATTTCTCTTCTCAATATTATGAATCAGTTAAATAAGATTAGATTGGAAATATCAGTAATAAATGACTCGAGTGAAACTTGTCTAAACTCAACTCACTGAAACTAAACTAGGAGACTTGGATGGATGGTTTTGATGCCTAACAGGTGGTTGGAAATAAATTCTCCAACATATTTAATTCTTCATTGTTGATATTTGTTGCATTCTTATAACATAGTATCCTAAGAATACAAGGATATCCCAACAACACCGCTCGGCTAGAGTTTCCCAATAACATGTTAGCCTCATCTAGAATATCATCAAAAACTTTAGAAGATACTGGAAAAATAGATGATTTTTTTTCATAGAGCCTTCATTAGTCCTGGAGACGTGGTAAAAAATACTCATTACACTTCAAATGATAACATTTCTCTCTAAATTTTCTCTAATATTTATCAGAATTCTCTTGAGATTTTCTCTAGATTTCTCTGTGATCTTACTCATTTATTATGACATTGAAGATAAAAATCAGACTTGAATTGAAAAAGAAGGAGTTACATCTCACAGGTGAGTACTACACCTGGAGACTGCACTCAAAGCAAAGAGAACTCTCCCCGTTCACTCTATTGTTCATGAATGAAAGATTACATCATTAAGTACAACAGGAAGTTGCAACCAAACTCCTAAGTTCTAGGAACAAATCCTAAACTAAGGAGATACGTTACAACTTGTGTAACCATTTCTCCATTAATACAAAATAATATTAATTATTTTCAACTCCCCCCCTTAATGGAGAAAGGGATTATCCTGAATTCCTAGCATCCCTCTAAACAATTCAAACTTTACACGCCCAAGAGGTTTAGTAAAAATATCAGCCATGTTATCACAAGTTTTACAATATTCAACACATATCTCTTTTGACTGTAATTTCTCTTGAACAAAATGAATCTGAGTATTGATATGCTTGGTATTTTTATGAAAGACTGGATTGTATGCAAGCTTGATGATACTCTGGTTATCAGTTTTGATAGTAGTTGATTCTTTCTGCTCTTCTCCTGCATTGTTGAGAAGTCTTCTCAACCGGATAGCTTCACATGTGGCTACACACAATGCTTGGTACTTAGCTTCACATGAAGATAGAGCTACAGTGCTATGCTTTTTGCTGCTCCATGCTATGACCCCGGATCCAATGTTGAATGTGTAACCTGTGATAGATCTTCGATCATCCAAGTTACCTTCCCAATCAGAATCTGAAAAACCTGCTAGAATAACATCAAAAGTGTCAGTGTACAAAATGCCGTAATTACTAGTACCACTAAGATACCTCAGCACACTTTTTGTTGCGACCTAGTGACTTTCGAGTGGTTTTGACATGAACTAGCTCAACACACTAACTGAATATGCCAAATCTGGTGTATTTGTAGTCAAATATATCAAATTTCCAACTAGTTGTCTGTACATAGTGGCATCCACCTCTTTAGTACCATCGTCACTGCTCAACTTTAAATTCTGCGGTAATGGTGTTGTTGTTGATCTTCACTACTCCATTCTGAACCTTTCCAGCAAGTTTCTAGCATACTTCCCTTGAGTAAGAAAAGTTTGTTCAGAATCTTTCCATACCTCCAATCCCAAGCAATAATGAAGGTTTATGAGATCTTTCATCTCAAACACTTGTGACATTTGCTGTTTGATTTCTTTGATCAGATTGTTAGCATTCCCTGTTATGATCATACCATCTACATACAAAGAAATCAAAATAATTTGCCTCTGTTTATTACACTTGGTATGGATCATTCAAGCTCCTATGAAAGCCATGCTGTATAAAAAATGAGTCAATTTTCTCATACCACGACTTGGGTGTCTGTTTTAAACCATAAAGTGCCTTTTTCAATTTACATACAAGATGTTCTTGTCCCTTTTTCACAAAACCTTCAGGCTGTACTAAATAAATTTCTTCCTTCAAGTCACCATTCAGAAATGCAGATTTAACATCTAGCTGGTGTAGCTGCCATTTGTGTTTTGTTGCTAAGGAAATTAGCATTCTAATGGTGTTTAATTTGGCTACAGGAGCAAAGGTGTCATCGAAATCTATTCCCTCTTGCTGTGAGTAACACTTTGCTACCAGTCTAGCTTTAAGTTTCTCTATACTCCCATCTGCATTTATTTTTGGTTTATACAGGCATTTGCATCCTATGGGGGTTTTACCTTCAGGCAATTCAACCAAATCCCAAGTATGGTTTCTATTTATTGATTCTATTTCCTCATACATTGCAGCCCTCCACGTATCAGATTTACTTGGTTCCTCATAGTTTGCAGGTTCTATAATGTTTAAAGTCTTTGACATTAATGCATAGTTTTTCAATCTAGAAGATAATCAAGTCTTCCTACGTGATCTCCTTGGTAGGGGACTTACCTCAACTCTGTCTATTTCAACCTTTTCTAGACTTGCATCATCATTGATTACAATATCTGTTACTTCTTCTTCTTGTTTCTGCTCATGCTCTTCATCTTCCTCACTGTTTTCTTCCATTAGCAATGGAATGTGCCAATCACTGTTAGATTCATCCTTTCCTTCTTCAACCTGTTCATGAAATATGACATATTTGCTTGCAAAAACCTTTTGAGTCACAGGATTGAATAACTTATATGCCTTGAACTCAGTGCCATATCCAACAAATATACATTTGAGGGTTTTGGGATCTAACTTCTTCCTATCTACCTTAGGTATATGAGCATAGGCTTTTGACCCAAATATTCTTAAGTGACTTACTGTTGGTTTGAATCCAAAAAATGCTTCAAAAGGGGTTTTGAAGCCTAAACATCTAGTAGGACTCCTATTCTTTAAATACACAACAGTGTTAATAGCTTCTGCCCAAAGACCATTTGATAGACCCTTACCTTGAAGCATGCTCCTTGCACACTCCACAAGAGTTTTGTTCTTCCGTTCTGCCACTGCATTCTGCTGTGGACTCTGGCGCATTGTAAACTATTGCACAATCCCATGCTGCTTGCAGAAATCCATGAACTCTCCCAACCTGTATTCTCCCCCTTGATCTGAGCGGAGAATTTTTATCCTTTTTCCTGTCTGGTTTTCTACCATGGATTTAAACTCTTTAAAATACTGAAAGGCTTGACTCTTTTTACTCAAAAAGTATATCCATGAAAATCTAGTGCAATCATCTATAAATAAAAGAAAGTAATATGCTCCTCCTAATGACCTAGTTTGCATAGGTTTGCAGATGTATGTATGCACCAATTCTAAAATATCTCTTTCCTTTCTATTGACATGTAAAGGGAACTCTTCTCTATGCATTTTCCCTAATGCACATCCATCACAATCCAGCTTAACATTATAGAAAACAGGGAGTCCATCAACCATACCTTTTCTCTGAAATAGGATGAGGTCTTGCAGATTAACATGGCTGAATCTCTGATGCCAGAGATCTTCGAGTGTCAATCCAGCTACAACCATTGCTTGTTGTGGTATACTCTTCACATCTAGTTTGTACAGGTTCCCCACGCGCACTCCTATTGCAATTGTTTCCATCTGGCTATCCTTAATGACATAGTTAGTCTTAAAGAATTGAACTTGCATGTCCTGATCAGTAATCATTGAGACAGAGACCAAATCTTTCTTAATTCCTCGAACATACAATACATTTGTAATATGTCTAATGTTACCGCTAGGTAACTTTACAGGAATGTCACCATATCCTTTGATCTCATATCCAATATCATCTCCTAAATAGATTTTCGACCCACATGAAGTTTCTTCAAGAAATTCAAACCAGTCCTTCTTACGAGTCATATGTGAGGATACGCCATAATCGACATACCATATGTCGTCCTCATCTGCTTTTGAAGCTAAAAGAGCACAATCGACTATAAATAGTTGAAGTTCGTGGCTATGGTCTTCTTCTTCCTCAACAAAGCAACTCTTATTTTTTCTCTATTTGTTTCTTCCTTTGTCTACCCGCCTCTTATAACAATCTTTAATCTAGTGACCAGGTTTTCCACAGTAAAAACATTTCTTGATGGGAAAATTATTAGCATACATACCTTTAAACGGTCTATTATAAAATGTGTTGGCACCTTTCTGCTACTGCTGCTGCGGTTTCTAATGCTGCTTCCCTCTATATTGTCTCCTTTTTTCCATCAGAGCAAGGTCATTGCTTTTTGATTTCAGATTTTGTCGTTTCTCTTCTTCCTGTAGCAGAATCCCTGACAACTCTTCAAATGCAGGGAATTTCTCCCTTGCAGACAGCCCTGAGATGAACACCTAGTATTCATCAGTCATTCCGTTCAACGTGATTGTTACCAGATCTGAATCAGAAACTTTCTCTCCGATATCTCCCAATATGTCCTTCAGGTCTTTGACTCTAGCAATGAATCCAGCAACGGACTCATTCTCCTCCATCTTCAATGCAAACAACTTGCCTTTGAATGACAAGACACGGTTTGTATTCTGCGTCTGGTATAGGTTTTTGAGTGTCATCCAAATGTTAGTGGCTGATTTACAGTCTCTAATATGTGGGATAACATTGCCCTTGACGGACATCTTCAATATGACGTTCGCTTTTGTCTCCTTTTTATCCCAATCTTGCTCTTGTGCATCCGATCCTGGTCTCAGTTCATTTCCTATAACAATCGACCACGCATTTGCGCTTTCAAGTAAAGTCTGCGTCTTGAATTTCCAGTTGGTGAAATTCGATCCACCGAGTTTGCCAGACTCGTGGAAATACGATTCTATATTGTTATTCATATTGGACTGATAAAATTTCTGATCCTCTGATGAATAAGTCTATCCAATTGAACACTTTCAGTTCACAAAAAAAACACCATATACCAGATCCGAACCTCTGTTTTGCTGAAAAAAATTGTACCTTCAATGAGCCACCATCGGGCAAGTCTGATCTGCTGCCACCGAACAGATCAGGAACTCCAATGCGCCACCACCGGGGAAATCCAATCTGCTGCCACCGAACAGATCAGGAATTGCAATGCGCCACCACCAGGAAAATCCGATCCGCTGCCACCGAGCAGATCTGAAGCTTCAAAGTGCCACCACCAGGCAAGGCCGATCCGCAAAAAAAAATAAAAAATTTGCAGATCTTCCAAAGAGAAAAAGGTTGGCGCTTCTCGACAATGAAAGACCCGCCCAAGAAACAAAATCAACACGAGACACAAAATTGGCGCGCTTAAGGCTTGATTTTCCGTGCCAATAGAGATTTCCGGCGCATCAGCGTGACTATCCCTCTCAAAACTGCGATTGTTCCTTAAAAAACCGCGCCAACCCTTTGTTCCGCTCAAAAATGGCACGACTATTCGCGACGAAACCGCGCCAACCTTTCCTTGCGCTCAGAGATGATCAATCATCTGAGACCTCCGCTTCAGGTGTTACTGCAGTCCACCTGATCCTACGAATCTTCTGTATACTTCAGCGCCACTACAGTTATGTGCAAGGATGCATCCCTAAAGAGAAGAAAAAAATCTAGGCTGTCCCTACTCTGTGCTCTAATACCAAGATAAAAATCAGACTTGAATTCAAAAAGGAGCTACAGCTCACATGTGAGTACTGCACCTGGAGACTACACTCAAAACAAAGAGAACTCTCTCCATTCACTCTACTATTCATGAATGAAAGATTACATCATTAAGTACAACAGGAAGTTGCAACCAAACTCCTAAATTCTAGTAACAAATCCTAAACTAAGGAGATATGTTACAACTTGTGTAACCATTTCTCCATTAATATAAAATAATATTAATTATTTTCAACTATTGATGACTCTGTAATGTACCTCAATCACATACAAACAAAAACTTAACTACATAAATACAGTTGCATAATATGTTTTTATCATCATGATGCATATTTGTATGATATAATTTGAACACTAACCACATTTCTTTTTTAAATCCATGAATGTGATAATTACACTTAACCCTTTTGCAATGGAATTTGACTCTATTATAAAGACCTAGAATCATGCTGCTTTTATCGTATTCATACTTAATTCGCTTATATAATTTGAGTTCCATATATATTTACACATAATGCCCATAAATATGCTAGGACGACCTTGTCTCACCATACCTCATAACTATACATGTTCCCTTATGAATGAAGTTGGTTCATAGTTTTCATTGTGCCACCATTTCATTCATGTAAACCTTGTTTACTTATTTATATTATATACCGTGAGGTTTCCCCCCAATCCTAGTGCAAGGATTATTACTTATGCATACCCCCCATTTCTTCTAACAAAGTTATTGGTATATGTGTGGGGCCCCATTTTAAATTATGATGGAAGGGAAACACTTTGGAATAAGTTACATATTATTTTTGTTGAAAATTATACATACACCACTCATATAGGTACATTCACATGGTGAATAAACCTCTAGGTCCCAATTCCCATGTGGTGCACTCCACTTGGAAATTTAAGTGCATGCCAACACACCTTAACCACATGAGATTCATGTTCTATAGTGGTGATTAATCAAGGAAATCCAACAGTCATGGGTTTAAGGAAATACGACTAGGGTTGCGTCCCTTTTCTTTGTTAATTTTCCTTTATCACTCTTTCTACCATTACCAGAATTTTACTATATGGAGAAAAGAGTGGGGGTTTCAAACCTCAACCTTTACTCTTATAAAGGTGTTATGTATGACTACAAGATATTTGTGCCCTTTTATTGCTCTCTTCAATTCTGATATTTCATCTCTATGTAATTGATTACAATGAGAACCAAACGTAAGATATGCATTTCACTCTTTTCTATTTAGCCAAGGTTTTAAATTATGGTTTTCTTGTCCATCATTGTAGCTTTCTAATTTTCTCCAGTGTTTTTCCTTTACAGGTCATATAATGATTAATGATTTCTACACCAATGGAGACCCTTTTCATGGCTTCTATTCACTTTTTCCAAGTAGTTGTTTGTATGCCCTAATGGAGTTCGAGGGGTTTCCATAGGGATTTATCCTTGAAGACTTTCCATAGAATGTTATCCTTTCAATTTTTGAATTTTTTGATTTAAATTGTTTTTTCTTTGTTCTTTCTTTCGACAAGGTTATGGTTCTAATTTTTATTTCCCCTGTGACCACTTTACTAGTAATAAAAAGAAGGTGGAGTTCCTTCTCAATTTTTACCATGAATACTCTAGTTAATTTCTGCTACATTTCTTTCATTAAATTCATTCTATTTCCATCGGTATTCTTCAGGACAAAATTATAGATTTCCCCTGTAATTTTTATGGTTCTGAATTGAAACCCTTATGGGGTTTTCATAATTCTTGTACTAGTTTTTAATTTATAATTTTTTTTTTAGATTTGCTTAGAACTAGATCATCTTGTCCCATTGTAATATTGGGTTCAAACCCTTGCCAAGGTTTTAAGGATTACCCAAAAAATTGTGCTTGGGGTTTAACCCTCACCTCTATATAACATAGTGATATTGGTAGTAAACTTTTTCTTATTTCTTTATATCGGTCCAAGGATAATCTAGTAATTTTTGCTATTGTAGTTGCTCAAGATGGATCTCTTAATAACATTCTCTTCTCATGTATAAAAAACATGAATCTTTCTTATGGCACAGTGTCCCTCATGTTTTCATTGATATTTTTATTCATTTACCAACAAATTATGGTTTGTCTTGTTATAGGTAGAGGCTACCTTTCCTTATTTCGTGTTCAATGAACTAAGTTTTCCATATTGGTCTCACACAGCTTGACTCTAAGTAACCTCATTGTACAAGTTGGGACTTGTACATTTAGTCAAATTTATCCTTTAGTTTTTGGTTTTTAGTATCCTTTGTGTATTGGGCATTTTATATTATTTAATGTATTAGTATCATACCTGGCATAGATCAAGTATTTCAACATTAAGAGATTTCTAAATGGACCATCATGATTCTTTGATTTACTTATATTGCCAAGTGGAATAAGAGCCACTCACACTTTGCAGTAGATTTTAAATGATTTTTTATAATAGAAATTCTAATTATTTCAATTCTCAGATTTGACAGGTTACTCTTACCTTCCTTTTATCATTGTTTCACTATATGGTAAATTGAATAGAATGGAAACTTGTAATGTATTATTCTATTTAAGCATAGATTTTGGATTCTCTACTTTTGGTACGAAATATTAACATTGACTATTTTTGTAATTTCAATGTACCAATGATTTCATTGTAGCCCTAATTGTTAATTGTGTTCTCCTATTGTCCCCATATTGTTATTATTGTGACCCATAGAAGCCCACTATTGTTATTGTTATGCCCTTATTATTATTATTATGTGGACTTCGATTATATTGTGACCCCTTAGACTCCTATATATAGAAATGATGTTATTTTATTTGTATCATCAAAGAATTCTTCATTTGCGTAATGTAAAGGAGGCTTCTCCCTCGAAGAGACTAATTTTGAAGTTGTTGATCTATATTTTTTTCTATTTTGTGAGTTGGTTACATAACAGAGAAAATCAATTTATTGTTTAACTACATAATTCCTATTCCTAATTTGAAACTAACCCATTGATAAAAACCTGCTCAAGCAATACCAATCACTATTCAAATTAAATTAACTCTAATTAATCATAGACCAAGCAATACAAATTACTATTCAAATGATTTTAATCTAAATGGAAATATTATTGTAAATAATAATATCTATTTAATCTATGTACAAGAATCTTAAATCAATCAAGATTAATTTGAAATGACACCAAACTTATGCTAAATATTAATTCCAATAAAATTCACTCTCATTCAAACGGTCTTAAACTAAGGCAATGGACAAACAAGACTTCAACTAATCTAATTCATTGGATGCATAAAACAAATAAAATAAGCATTCAAACTAATCTCTATCATCACTCTGCAATTTCTTTAAAGGAAACTAAGTAAACATTGCTTCCAAATACTTGATTTCAAAAACCCAATGTTACACGAAATTATAGTGAAACAGTGAGGTACAAAATCAATTTCAATTCATATCTAAAAGAAATAGAGTTATCGATCTCTTGCTTATCCAATTAAGAAACACCTTTGAGTATTTTAATCGTAAATGTGTAACAAAAGGATTATTTATGAAACACAACCATTGATCAAGACAATTTGTTAGTTTGCAACGAGTTGAAGATGTAGTGTTTATTTAAAATCAAATTACGGTATTGAGTACAAAATCAGAAATATGAGGTCTAACTAACAAATGCTTTCAAAATAGAATCCCTACGTCTAGATCTATCCTTTGATAGCCAAAATCCCAGGTCATATGAAGTCAATCAATAAACAATCTACTTTTCAAGCATTCTTAAAAGATTTAAGCACACAACCCTCATTCAATTTTCCATGCTCACGACATCAACATGTTTAGTTCAAAATCAAATCCAGCTCTAAGTCATAACTACAATAACTAATCTTTCAAGATATATTCAATTCAATGCAGCCTCGCTCTTAAATAAACTAAATCTAGAATCAATCAAGTATTTAGTTTTGTATTTTAAATGTTCCTCACATAAACATAACGTTGGAAATTTTGAAAGACAATCAGAGCATAAATCTATTTCATTCTCAACTTGTGGCAATCAATTCTTAAGTCACTTCCAGATAGAAATTATTTTCCATAGTGTTCATTCATGAGATAAATCATTTATATTTCAAGCATCACGATCTAATATAGCTCTTTCTCAGATCTAAAAACAGAGTTTTAAGTACATAAATGATTCTCGATTTCACACAACAATTCATTCGATGAAACTCACACTTTGCATACAAATCTTATGATTAAAACAAGTTAGAGAACTTGCTTCCAGGTGGTGGTAGGCGCTTTCCACTCCTAAAGAAAGTTTAAGTTAATTCAATGCGATTAAAAATTGAATGGAACCATAATACTCACATAGATTATTGTCGAATCAAGTTTTGTATTAAGATTCAAAAATAAGTGCCAATGTCATACGCCAATACTATCTGCGATAAAACTTCTTACACAAATACCATACTCTCCTTCTCTTCTCCCAGTGTACATGGACGTAATCAACTTTAGATAAAGTTTTCGATGAAAAGAAAGCATAATTATTTGACTATCAAAGGAAAATACAACAACACGCTAAAGGAGGCCACATGCAATCTCCTAGAGAGCCTTCAAATGGGTGATGATTGGGTTCATCCTGATCATCACATGCATGGAGGAACCGTTTCCATGTTTAGCACAAAGAAATTCATCAAAGTCCTTTCCCTCCACATGGACCAAAAACCGCTCAGAACTGAAATCATTTAGTGATTCTGTACTTACACAGGCACTGATTTATAGGTTTTAAACCCGTACAAAAATTACCTGCATACAAATTCTAAATCACAGGAAAAATAAAAATACGAGAGAATAACACATAAAATACATATACATAGAGATTTCCCACTGGATCTCAAAACCGAGACTACCAGCTTGTTTTTTCATTATTTTCCTTTCAATGTTACAATACATATTTATACATGCCGAAGAATCCAATACCATGGACCGAAAAACCATCACGTCCATACCATGGACCAAAAAACCATCGCACCCAATACCATGGACCGAAAACCATCACGTCCAAAAAAAAAGTGCGAAAATCATGCACAAAACCATAGGTGGGTCCGCCCAACCTAACATAGGGTCCAAAACCAAAATTTTCCGGGCGCGGCCCGGACCCATAAAGTGGGGTTATGGTGCCCCTCAAACCCCCTGTTAACTTGTGGAAAGAATAAAACAGCCACAATCTCCACTGTTGTTTTCTTCGAAGGGGCCACAGGAGAGCCTTAGTCATTTTTCAGCCCTGAACGCCCATTGTTTTCTCTACACCAAGAGAACTTCTCAGAGCTCACAGATTTTGTCAATGCATCTGCAGTATTCTTCAAAGTGTCCAACTTTACGAGCAACACCTTTTTTTCTTCTATCATATCCCTCACAAACTGATACTGAGCATCAATGTGCTTTGTCTTTGAATGATAAGCAGGGTTCTTTGCCAAGAAAATTGCACTTTGGCTGTCACAGTCCATCCTTATAGCCCTGTACTAACCCCATACTTTAACACAATCTCTGCAACCAAACTGCTTCCTTGCTTGCATGAGTGGTTGCCATGTATTCTGCCTCTGTAGGTTATAGTGCCACTACAGATTGTTTCTTACTCATCCAACTGACTGCACCTCCAAATAGGTTAAACACATACCCAATTGTAGATCTTCTCTGATCCAGATCTCCAGCCCAGTCTGCATCAAAAAAGCCATGGATATCCAACACTCTGTCCAATCCTGGTCTTCCTTGGTAGCACAAACCATAATCACTAGTGCCACGCAAATACCTGAAAACCCGCTTCACTGCTGTCCAGTGCTCCTTCCCTGGTTTTGACATAAACCTGCTCATTACTCCCACTGCATGTGCAATGTCTGGTCTAGTACAGACCATGGCATACATCAAGCTACCGACTGCACTTGCATATGGAACACGGGACATGTCCTCTTCCTCTTCTTGTGTCTTGGGACATTGTTCAGCAAATAACCTCACACCTACAGGAATAGGAACCTTCACCGGTTTACTATCCTGCATATTAAACCTCTGCAGTATTGTCTCGACATACTTCCTCTGGTTTAATCAAAGCTTCCTCTTTGCCCGATCTCTTTTAATTTCCATGCCCAAAATATAGTTTGTAGCACCGAGATCTTTCATGTTGAATTTGGAGGACAATTGGGTCTTCAAATCCTGGATAATTTCTTTGACACTTCCAACCAGCAACATATCATCCACATACAAGACCAGATAAATAACACAGTCACCAATTAATTTAAAATACACACAGTAATCTGCTTTGCTTCTGGTGAAGCCAAGTACCCATATAAATGTATCAAGTTTTTGATACCACATCCTTGGTGACTGTTTTAACCCATATAGAGACTTCTTTAACTTTCATACCAGTTCTTTTGTACCCTTCACCACAAAGCCTTCAGGTTGCTTCATGTATATTTCCTCTTCCAAATCGCTGTGAAGAAATGTTGTCTTCGCATCCATCTGTTTTACCTCAAGGTCAAAAGTAGCAACAACAGATAAAAGTAATCTAATAGAAGTTACCTTGACAACAGGAGAAAAAATATCACCAAAATCAATTCCCGGCACCTGGGAATAACCTTTTGCTACCAACCGAGCTTTGTGTTTCTCCACCTTCCATTCTGCATTTGTCTTCTTCTTGAACACCCATTTGCTGCCAATGGGTTTCCTTCCAGTCAGCAACTCCACCAAATTCCAAGCCTCATTTTTGTGCAAAGATGCCATTTCATCAACCATGGCCTCTTTCCAAAGTTTTCCATCCTCTGAATCCACTGCTTCCTTCACAATTCTGGGATCATCATCAGTAATAGACAAAGCAAAATTTGAACAGAAATTAGATGGACTATACCTTTATGGCTGCCTTCTTTCTCGAATTGATCTTCTCATAGCTGGAGTTTGTGGCTTTTCATCTTCTGATTCCTCCTCTGCTACAGAGTCTGATTCTTCCTCCTTTAGTTCAAACTCTATCTTCACAGGTTCCTTTGGTTGGACTTGATGTTTAATAACATCTTTCACCTCTCTGAACACCACATCTCGACTATACACAACCTTCCATGTCACTGGATTCCGAAGCTTAGAACCCTTTAAACCATCCTTATACCCAATAAAGATGCACTTTTCAGATTTACTATCCAACTTGGTTCATTTCTCCTTTGGAACATGTACATATGCATCACATCCAAATACCCTTAGATGTGAAAGAGAGGGTTTCTTACCAGTCCATACTTCTTGTGGAGTCTTATCCTCCACGCTGATGAAGGTGACCTGTTGACCAAGTAACATGCAGTATCCACCGCCTCTGCCCAGAATTCCTGTCCTAACCCGGCACCACTGAGCATGCTTCTTGCCCTTTCCATCGACGTCTTGTTCAT
>APFE030459017.1:128147-155995 GCA_000404065.3 Pinus taeda | reverse complement strand
CACTTGTTAACTACAACTAGGAACCTGCAGTATAGCATTGTTTGATTGTTGCTAGACCCCTGTTGGGCTAGTAGGGATTGCCTCTATCCGTAGAGGGGATTTACCTCTCCAACACCTTGAACCTACACAACCTAGGAAATGGGATCCCCTTTTCTTCCATGCAGTCCCTCAAGCTATCCCACTTCCCTTTAGGGATCTAGTGCATGGTCAACTAGGAAATCTCACAATTGGGGACTCCAAAAATTCTTAGTTGTTTTGGGAGTTCTTACATTAACATTCTCAAGGAACTTGAGCAATTTCCTCAACAAGAAACACTTAAATATAGCCAAATTAACAATCATAGGCACACACCCTAATTCTCAACATAAACTAAGCCCCCACATAGCGGTTTTCATAAACAACATGGTTTTTTCTCTTTTTCAACAACGAACTCACATCTTGTTGTCCATCTCCAACTTGTTAAAATTGTCTAAACTCTCTACTCAAATTTCCTTTTTACTTCCTTCATGCATGATTTGATTCTGACCCATTTTCCTAGAAAGATTGTGATGGGACCCAACCCACTTGGCGACGCTTTGTGCTTTATGTTATGTATCGGATCGATTACGTGGCGGATGTATGATATTTACCGACGGTTCTGTAGGTTGGTGGTAGCTGGGTAGTAAATGCGGGCCTTAATGACAGTACCTTGCCTCGGTATACTCCTCAACCCTAATGTTAACGCGGTCTCTCGATCCTTCCTTTGGTTATTGTTCTGTTGCGCCGAGGGTTTTGTTAGCTCTGCGTTGAAAAAATGATAGTTGCGTTATGCTATGATTCCTTTGGCTCTGTAACGAAACTTATGGGTAATGTGCTGTGGTTTGACTGGTTCTGGGTACTGTACGAGACCTTCGTTTCGCCTCTGGTTATTCTGTTCGTTTGTTCGATAGCAAATCTGTCTAGCTATGGAGGTTATTTGCCTGGTTTCGTGGTCAATCCTCGGTAAGTCACACTGCTACTTTGCTGGTTATGGCATTTGTAGATTCACTGGTCATTCTGCTTGCTTGTAGTTATGATTGTAACATCAGTTGGTCGTATTCGGCTGTGGTTTGAACTTAGTCTCTCTGTTCATTGTTATATGGCTTTCATTGTGCGGTTTCTGTATGCGCTACTGGTTCTCTGAGATTTTCATTCCAAGTTCGATTTGTTGGTAATTATCTGGGTTTGCCTGCCTTCTCACGACGTGGCATTGATGTTGGTTGGAAGCACAGGGTTTCTCGAAATGCGCCCTCGAATTTAATACAGGTAGATTATCTTTCTATGCTTCAATTCCACCCTCTCTTTGTTCTGGGTCTAACCCAACTTGCCCCTTTTCTCTCCAGTCGCTCAATTTCGTTCACTGTTCCAGTTATGGCTTCTCTTCGCGTCATCCAGGTAAGGATTTCATTTGCCAGGTTGTTTTCTCTACAGGGTTTCATTCTCCTCTGTATTCTTCCTGTACCATACACTAATTTTGCCTTTGGCTCCTTGCAGGTCCTTATAGGCGACCTGGTTGGCGTATTCTCCTATGCTTGGCTGTGTTGGTTGCTTGTCTTCTGGGTAGGCCTGAAACTCGTTTCTATCTGTGAATGTTGGTTTTTGTTCTGAGGATGACCCGTCCACTAGTCTGGTTATTTGGTCACTGTAATGTTATTCGTCTGTAGTTTAGTTCTGTTCGACTCCGTATGTGAAGGTACGGGAGTCCAGCGTGACCCTGCTTGCTGGTCTGTTACAAACCCTAACTCAAGGTTTTTCGTTTTGACCTGGGTTTTTGCAATTCAATCGTATTTGCTTCAATCGTGTCTAGACTGGTCTCTGTTCCATGCAATGTGACTCGGCCCTACCGACTTTGTTGTAGGCTGTTGTTCTGGACAATTGAAATGAAATTTTAATGGAAAAATAGTGTATGGTTATTTGTTACCTTGGCATATTCATTTGTCCGTCGTTTATGTTGCTGTGCATTCGAACGTGAGCGTGACTGGTTGTATTATTTGGTCTTTGTTAACTGAACATTGTAAACTTGTAATGTTGCTCCACCGCGTGCGTAAATAAGTATGTGACTGTTTATTTGGTGACTCAGAATTCGTTAAAATTCTATTTGCTTGATTTATATTCGACTGTGAATTATGCTTACACAGTAGCCATGACAATGTAATAATTTATAATGATACAGTAGTCCATTAGGTGATGAAAATGTAAATGAAAAATCAACACATATTTATACAGACAATTTAGATGGACAGTAACTTCTCTGGTTTTGAATGCTTGGTATTTTCTATTTCTGAATTCACTCAACTTCCCCCTTTTGAACTGAACCCCTTTCTGTTACATGTATTTTGGCTTTATAGCCCTCTGTTTTCAGTTGATGCTTGCAGTTGGTTTAACTGTTACAAAAATGGTTACATAACTTCTATTTCTATCCATAACTATAATCATTTGGAATTCCAAGACTTGTAGGAACAGTTGATGGTTATTTTTCCTAATTACATAAACTACCTTTTGATTAACAATCAAAACTACAGTAATCCTAAACTGGAAAATAAAAGAGGTATCTAACTTTTGTTGATTCTGTAAAATAACATAAAAAGAAAAATTATTCCCATAAAACCTTGACAGTTTACTCTGTCACGAGCTGTTGAACCTGGTTATATTTCTGTCCAATTACGGTGAGCTGGATGCTCCTGCATCAGGCTCCCGGGGTGAAAAGAGATCATGACTCCGGTTCATGAGCTTCTCCACCGATGTTCCTGTCCGTTCAATCTGCCTAGCGTCAAGCCATGATCTGTCCTCAATCGGACGGTTCTTCCACTTGACCAGGTATTGAAAATAATTTTTTCCGCCGCGTACGCCTAACTACCTGAGTTTCGAGGATGCCTTCGATCTCAGGAGGTTGGACATAAGGCATTTGTCTTTTCCAACTTTCTCCGTCTTCCTGGGTGTTCCGCGTGGATTGTCCGGGTTCATCCTTCTTTTCTTCCAACAGATCGCCTGTATACGGAAACAAATATGCCACATTGAAGATAGGTGATATGCCTACTCCAGGTCATAGTTGTATTTCGTAGGCATTCGCTGAAAACTTTCGCAAGATCTTACAAGGCCCTATCTTCTTGTACTTCAGTTTATTGTACGTACCTTTAGGGAACCGCTCCTTACGCAAGTGTACCAGAACTTCATCCCCTACCTCAAAATGAACTTCTCTTCTCCTTAAATCTGCATGTTCCTTATACTTCGAGCTGCTGTCCTATAATTTTGCCTTCACCTGTTCATGTAAATCCCTCATTGCATTTGCAAAATCTTCTCCATCCGCACTCCGTCATTCCTGTAAACCAAGATCCTGAAGTTCATGCAATCCACGAGGGTGCATGCCATAAAGGATCTGAAAGGGACTGAGATCTGTGCTACGATTCGGTGAATCGTTGTAAGCAAACTCTGCTTGCGCTAGCACTCGGTCCCACATTCGAGAATTCTCCCCGACTAAGCTGCGTAACAGATTTCCTAGACTTCTGTTCACAACTTCTGTCTGCCCATCGGTTTGCGGGTGATAAGCAGAACTGTAGCTTAATTGGGTGTTCATTTTTTTCCATAGGGTACGCCAAAAATGTCCCGTGAACTTCACATCTCTATCTGATAGGATGGTTGTTGGTAACCCATGTAATATGACAATCTCATTAAAAAGCAAGTGGGCCACGTGAGTGGCGTCACTAGTTTTCTAACAAGGTACAAAATGTGCCATTTTTGAGAAACGATCCACCACTACCATTACCGAATCATAACCTTTCTGTGTTTTTGGCAGTCCCAACACAAAATCTAAACTCACTGAATCCCAAGGTTTGCCTGGAATAGGCAATGGCGTATCTAATCCTGTGTTCTGGCTATGTCCCTTCGCTAGTTGACACACCTTACACCTAGCCACAAAACGTTGTACGTCTCGTCGCATTCTTGTCCAAAAATAAAAGTGACTAAGTTGCTCCAAGGTCTTGTCAATACCGAAGTGTCCAGCCAATCCCCCACTGTGTTTTTCACGAATGATATTCTCCCTCATAGAACAGCTGGGGATACACAATTGTCCTCCCTTAAAAAGCAATTTCTCCTGTATGTTATAGTCCAACCAAGGACTATTTCCCCTTATCAAAGGGTTTTGGCACGCCTCATAGGCTTCTCTGAAATCTGTGTCTGTCTTATAGAGATAACGTAAATGTTCAAAACCCAAAACCTGTACAGTGCTTTCCTGTAATAGTAAAGCTTTTCTGCTTAATGCGTCGACCACCTTATTTGCTTGTCCGCTGTTATGTTTCAGCACAAAATTAAAACTCTGCAAGTACTCCACCCATTTGGCATGTTTATGATTAAGTTTGTGTTGTTGCATTACATATTGTAATGCGGAATTATTTGAAAACAGCACGAACTCGTTCCCCAACAAATAATGCCTCCAGTGTCTTAGAGCCTGTACCACTGCGTAAAATTCCTTGTCATATGAGGAGTACTTCTGCCTACTCTCATTCAATTTTTCACTGAAAAATGCTACCAGTCTGTCCTCCTGACTAAGTACAGCCCCGATTGCTATTCCACTAGCATCACAACGTACCTGAAATAATTTTTGAAAATATGGTAGCCTGAGAATCGGTCTTTCTGTTATTTTCTTTTTCAATAGCTGAAAGCTTTTTTCTGCTGCTTCTGTCCATCGAAAAGGTTGGCTGGCCTTTTTGATGGTCTCCAACATAGGAGCACAAATTCCGCTGAAATTTTTAATAAACTTCCTGTAGAAACTTGCTAATCCGTGGAAACTACGTAACTCAAACAAATTCTTCGGTGATGGCCAATTTATGATTGCTGTCACCTTTTCCGGATCCATCTTCAATTCGTTCTCCGCTATCACAAATCCCAGATAAATTAACTCTCTCTTCAGAAACGTACATTTCTTCAAATTTATCAATAACTTGTTCTGTTGTAGCTTCTCCAACACTTTACGCACATGTCGGAAGTGTTCTTCTCGTGTCTTACTAAAAATAAGAATGTCGTCCAAATAAACAATTACGAACTTCCCAATATATTCCTTTAGCATCTCATTCATGAGTCTCATGAATGTGCTGGGCGCATTGCTCAACCCGACGCATGACAGCCATTCATTATAAGCCTTCATTGCTTTAAAAGTTGTTTCCACTCGTCTCCCCACGTATCCGAAACTGATGTGATATCCGGCTTTTTTTTTAAGTCTATATTGAGAAAGTTTAAGCTGCCCCACTCAGACAGTCATCATATCAGTCCATACGCCGCGTGTTTATATGGAAATCTTGTTACCGTGATGTGATTTTATTGTGCCCTGGAATTCAGTGCACATCCGCATTTCCTCCCTTTTGGGCGAGAAACTGTTGGTAACACCAATGGGCTCAATCTCCTGATCAATCTTGTCCACATAGCTCCTGCACCTGTTTTCTGATTTCTTCATTATCCTTGGGGCTCATTCGATAAGCTGCCTTATTTGGTAAGCTGGCTCCAGGTATGAAGTCAATATGGTGACTAATACTCCGCTTGGGAGGTCCCTCATCTTGCAAGTCATCCACTACTATATCCGTAAATTCTTCCAACATCTGCTGTATTTCTATAGGCAAATCTGTGATTTCTGTATGCAACAGAACTGTCCTTGTCTTTTTTACTACAACATAATTTAACTCGTTGTTTTCAACCTGCTTTAAAAATTGTTTTCCGCTCATTAGCAATGCCTTAGTTTCATTTACTTCAGCTGCCTCCTTCTCTTCCTTGATGGGCACAAGGGTATGCCTAACCCCATCTTTTTCGAACTTATAACAGTTCAACACCCCATCGTGTGTCACTTTTCTGTCATATTGCCAAGGTCTGCCCAACAAGATGTGACATACGTCCATTGGCATAATGTCGCAAGTGATTTTATCCTTATACCGTCCTATCTGAAATTCAACTTCACTCTGATCATCCACCAGTAACTGGTGCCCCTTCTGTAGCCATGAAACTCGATAAGGATTGGGGTGTTTCAAACGCTTCAGTCCTAACTTCTCCACCATCTCGGCTGACACCAAATTGTCAGTACTTCCGTTGTCGATTGTCATTTTACAGCACTTACCTTGCGATTTACAAACTGTCATGAACAACGCTTTCCGCTGCGTCTGCTCAACACTCTCATCAACTGGCTTCAACAACACCTTATGCGGCACTAAAGCTTCTCCTGTTTCTGGGGCATTTTTTGCCTCTTGAGGGGGTTCTGCTGCTTCCTCCGGTTGCGCCACATACGTCCCTCATTGTCCAGTTGAATCTGTTTCTGGGAACTCAAAAGAGCAGTGCCCCCACTTGTGGCATCTATAGCACTGGTAACCAGTTCCCCTTCCACGGCCATTTCCCCTGCCGCGCTGAAACTATTTGCCACCTCTCATTCCATCTCCCTTTTCTGTTGTTCCCAAAGTCCTTGAACTGTTGGCTTCCTTGCTGTTGCTCGCAGTTCGGCCTCTGCCATAGGACTGGCCTCTTCCTCTGGTAGACCCTCGTCCTCTCCGGGCATTCTGTCTTCGGTTAAGTTTCTCCTCCGCTTTGATCGCACTCTGGTATGCCTCCTCCGTATTGTTGGGAGACAAAATGCTTATTTCATCCAAAATCTCCATCCTCAGTCCATTTACATATTTGGCTATCCTTTCTACTGTATCCTCTGTGTATCCAGCTCGCAAATTTACCTAATAAAATTCCTTTGTATACTCTTTCACAGTCAGTCCCCTCTGTCTCCAATTCTGAACCTGTCTATGTAACGTGATTTGGTAATCTCTTGGCAGAAATCTGCCCTTCAATTTAGCTACCATCCTCATCCAAGTTTTTATCAGAGGTTTGTTCAACCTCTTTCTCTCGTTCTGGACACTGTCCCACCACAGGGTTGCGTGTCCTTTCAGCTTTTTTGCTACAAACTTGACCCTATGGTCTTCACTAACTTCCTCACATTCAAAATACTTGTCCATCTCGCTAATCCAATCTAATACAACGTCGATTTATTAACTGCCATCACAGGTTGGTAATTCTGGTTTTGGTCTACTCTTTGAAAATAATACAGACTTCAATAACTTCACTTCTGGTGATTCACCTTCAGTCCCATCTGTTGCCACTTCAACTTCTTCTTCGCTCACATCACCTAACTCTGGATCTCTTCTCCTGCCTGCCTCTACTGCTTCCAATCGAGCAGTAAGAACTCTGAGTTCTTCTCTTAATGCCTCATCTGCCATTCTACGAGCACCTCGGCCTCGTCCTCGTCTACCTATATCCATTTCTCCCAAACCTCTTCAACTCAAACTGCTTTGATACCACTCTGATGGGTCCCAGCCCACTTGGCGACGCTTTGTGCTTTATGTTGTGTATTCAGATTGATTACGTGGCGGATGTATGGTATTCTCCCGCGGTTCTGTAGGTTTGCGGTAGCTAGGTAGTAAATGCAGTCTTAATGGCAGTACTGTGCCTCGGTATACTACTCAACCCTAATGTTTAACGCGTCTCTCAATCCTTCCTTTGGTTATTGTTCTATTGCGCCAAGGGTTTTGTTAGCTCTGCGTTGGGAAAACGATGGTTGCGTTATGTTGTGATTCCTTCGACTCTGTAACGAAACTTATGGGCAATGTGCTGTGCTTTAACTGGTTTTGGGTACTGTATGAGACCTTCGTTTCGCTTCTGGTTATTTTGTTCATTTGTTTGAAAGCAAATCTGTCTAGCTATGGAGGTTATTTGCCTGGTTTCGTGCTCAATCCTCGGTAAGTCAGACTGCTACTTCGTTGGTCATGGCATTTATGGATTCACTGGTTATTTGGCTTGCTTGTGGTTATAATTGTAACTTCGGTTGGTCATATTCGGTTGTGGCTCGAATTTAGTCTCCCTGTTCACTGTCATATGGCCTTCATTGTGCGGTTTTTGTATATGCTACTGGTTCTCTAAGATTCTCATTCCAAGTTCGATTTGTTGGTAATTATCTGGGTTCGTCTGCCTTCTCACGACGCGGCATTGATTGTGGTTGGAAACACAAGGTTTCTCGAGATGCGCCTTCGGATTTAACACAGTTATATTATCTTTCTATGCTTCAATTCCATCCTCTCCTTATTCTGGGTCTAACCCAACTTGCCCCTTTTCTCTCCAATCGCTCAACTTCGTTCACTATTCCGGATATGGCTTCTCTTCGCGTCCTCCAGGTAAGGGTTTCATTTATCAGGTTATTTTTCTCTAGAGGGTTTTGTTCTCGCTGTATTCTTCCTGTACCATGCACTAATTTTACCTTTGGCTCCTTGCAGGTCCTTATAGGCGACCTGGGTGGCGTATTCTCCTATGCTCGACTGTATTGGTTGCTTGTATTCTGGGTAGGCTTGAAACTCGTTACTGTCTGTGAATGTTGGTTTTTTTGCGCTGGGGATGACTCGTCCACTAGTTTGAATGTTTGGTCACTGTATTGTTATTCTTCTGTAATTTTCGTTCTGTTCGACTCCGTGTGTAAAAGTATGGGAGTCCAGCGTGACCCTGCTTGCTAGTCTGTCACAAACCCTAACTCAGGGTTTTTCGTTTTGGACCTCAGTTTTTGTAATTTAATCATATTTGTTTCAAACGTATCTAGACTGGTCTCTGTTCCATGCAATGGGACTCGGCCCTACCGACTTTGTTGTAGGTTCTTGTTCTGAACAATTGAAATGAAGTTTTAATGGAAAAAGAGTGTATGGTTATTTGTTACCTTGGCATATTCGCTTGTCCGTCGTTTGTGTAGCTGTGCATTCCAACGTGAGCGTGACTGGTTGTATTATTTGGTCGTTGTTAACTGAACATTGTAAACTGGTAATGTTGCTCCACCGCGTGCGTAAATAAGTATGTGACTGTTTGTTTGATGACTCAGAATTTGTTAAAATTCTATCTGCTTGATTTAGATTCGACTGTGAATTATGCTTATACAGTAGACATGACAATGTAATAATTTATAATGATACAATAGTCTATTAGGTGATGAAAATGTAAATGAAAATCAACACATATTTATACAGACAATTTCGATGGATAGTAACTTCTTTGGTTTTGAATGCTTGGTGTTTTCTATTTCTGAATTCACTCAACTTCTTCTCTTCTGAACTGAACCCCTTCCTGTTACATGTATTTTGGCTTTATAGCCCTCTGTCTTCAGTTGATGCTTGCAGTTTGTTTAACCGTTACAAAGATGGTTACATAACTTCTATTTCTATCCATAACTATAATCATTTGACATTCCAAGACTTGTAAGAGCAGTTGATGGTTATTTTTCCTAATTACATAAACTACCTTTTAATCAACAATGAAACTACAGTAATCCTAAACTGGAAAATAAAATAACATAAAAAGAAAAATAACTTTTGCTGATTCTGTAAAATAACATAAAAAGAAAAATTATTCCCATAAAACCTTGACAGTTTACTCGGTCACGAGTTATTGAACCTAGTTAGATTTCTGCCCAATTACGGTGAGCTGGATGCTCCTGCAGCATATTTTTGTCATGGGAGATTCGAAATCTCAAATGTGTTGCTACCAAGGATATCATGCTTTCAATACATTCACACTTGAATCTGGACACAAATGGGTTGGTGCCTTTTAAGTGTTATCATGTTTACCATAAAGCTCTATACTTCTTCCTTGTCAAAAGATTATGAATTTCTTCAAAATTCATACGTGTAGATTATTGTCCCTTGAAATGTTAGAATTTATTATTGCTTGAAATGTTAGAATAACGTGCTCCTTAAGTCCAACTGATAAAATTGAAAGATAAGATGGATTTTTCATATTCAAAATACATTATTGCCCCTTGAAATGTTAGAATTTATTATTACTTGAAATGTTAGAATAATGTGTTCCTTAAGTCCAAGTGATCAAATTGAAAGCTAAGATGGAATTTTCATATTCAAAATACATTATTGTCCCTTGAAATGTTAGAATTTATTATTGCTTGAAATGTTAGAATAATGTTCTCCTTAAGTCCAGCTGGTCAAATTGAAAGCTAAGATGGATTTTTCGTATTCAAAATACAATATAGTTAATTTGTTTAACCAAGCTACTTGAATTTTTTTTCAAAAAAGATTTAACATTTGTAAAACCTTTCAAATAACACAAATAGTGACTATACATAATTCCAATTCATTGGCTAGTTTTGTATTAGGAATAAATATGGTTGATTATGTTTGAATTTCTAAAGTATATGCACTTTCCAACCCAGTATCGGGGAGATGTTGTATTATTCTTCTCTAATGTGTCGTACTTAAAAGTTAATAATTAAACCAGTATAGATCCATCTTAACTCCATGTCTACCATAAGAAGATAGGAAACAAAGCTTGAATCTCTCTCTTGATGTGCAAACCCCTTTTACAAGGAAAAAAAAATTTAATCTCTTTAAAAACTTGGTATATCTAAACTTAAAATAGAACTAAGCTGATATAATATATATAATATAATATATATTAATAAATATTAATGGGTTAAAACTTATTTTATAGTAAAACTAGTATTAAAATATTTAATAACATAAAACTTATATTAACAAAAAGAATAACAAAATTAAAACTTATATTAACAAAATCACATGATATGATATTTAAATTATATGTACAAATAAAAATCTAACGACACGCTAAGGGAAATTTTAAAAACAAACTCGTAATCGACATTTTCTTAACGGATTACTCGTCTAATTTATACATTGGTACCTCTCTATATATTGTTCTAATATATATATGATAGTATTTTTTTTGGGATATTTTAATATAATATTGGTTTAATATATTGTTGATTTAATATCAATTCAATATATAGTTTAATAATAATTTAATATAATACAGTAATTTTGTTTTAAGTTTCAATGTTAGAATTGATTATTTTAATGAATTTAATTACTATGTTAGTCTAGCCTAAAAAACTTACAAATTAGTCCAAAAAATAACGGAAATTCTGATAAGATTATGATAAAATTTACTAGAAAATTTTTAAAATTTGGATTATAACTATCAACTTTTTGGATTTGGGTTGCCTTAGGGTTCTTAATAGTGCTGAATCTATTTCCACTATAAAAAAAAATTCAAACACTCCAATATTCTTATTTTTTGAAAAAAAAATTAACGGACTTTGGTAAGAATCTACCACCCGCATGAATTTGTGGTGTCCGTAAACAACGGCTTATTTGCCCAATTCTTTTATTGATTGCATAATTAGTATATTGAACCACTATTCAAACAAATGTTTTTGTTGAAAAATCTATATTATAACTAGCACAACCACATTAATAAATATAATTGATATATCCCTTAGTGATTAACTTAATATAATCTATATTATAAACCTTAACCTTAAATTAAAAGAATTTTAAAAAAACTATAAATATTTTTTAGGATATATATATATTATAATATATTATATATATATATATATATTTAAAATTGAATTATAAATTATATCATTTACATATTTAAAAATAAATAAAAATTGAATTTAAAATTATATAATTTATATACTTTGTAGGTCTAATAAACCAATGTTTGGTTTTGATGGACCCGTTCACCATCATCATTCATTCAAATAATATTATTTATTTTTAAAAATACATTAAAAAAAATTAAATTAAATTTAATTATTCTCAAACAAAATAAATAATTAATTCGTTAGAAAATTTTTTTTTTCGTCTCATTTTCGTCCCCCAATGTTCGGGCTTATTTGAAAAAACGTAAACTTCGTTAATGAATCTCGAACCGAGTTATTAAAACAAAATTCAATTGTCCAATGCCTCTTACAAATTCAATATCGTGTTTGAAAAAGGCGAGGAAATATAGGTTGATGCACATGGTGCGTCTTCAACTACTTCCAGTAGTGGCGCTCAAATCGTAGAATTATTTATGTTTTTAATTTCTGTTATGTTTTTAATTTTTTTATTAAAAATAAAAATTACTTTAATAAAGAATTTGAATTAAAAAATAAAAATAAAAAAATGGTATATGTTAATTTTTGGATACCTAAACTTTATATTTAAAATATTATTTTTAAATTTATGTAGGGGATTTTTAGATTTATGTAGGGGATTTTTTGCACATTGTTTTGTAGAGTAGAATAGTCAATTCCCAAATCTTTTTAGTGTATTTTTTAAAATTTTAATATCCTTTCTATAAAGTACTATTGAATATTATACATGATATTCAACTTTGAGTATTATAAATGATATTTAATTTTATATTTCTTATAAGGTTGGAAGTACTAATGAGTATTATAAATGATATTCAAGTATATATTTCTTATAAGATTGGAAAAAAATCATTTTTTTTGTTTTTTGAAATTTTTGTTGGGAAAATAGATTACATGGTTTTAGGTTTTTTAGATAATCTAAATAACATTGAGACTAATTCTACTTAAATGTCCTTTGATCTATTTTTTTGTTACTTAATTATTAGGAAATTACTTTATAATGTATTACTAGAAAATAGCCTCATTAACAACTATCTATTGATTGATCAACAACTAAAACAATGACCTCTCATTCCATTAGTCACCAGGCATTTTTTTCTATTAATCTTGATATCTAATTTTATTTGCCACTTCTATAAAATTATTGAAAACAACTTTAGAGGAATATTTGAAACTTTGAATATCAAAATTGTTAATTTCGATAGTTTGAAATTTTGAAAATTATTTTCTATATATAGTGATAAGATGTTTATTCCTTAATTTTTTCAGTATTGAATTTTGACTAATCAAGGAACTTGATTGTGAAAAATTCACCTATCAAATTTGTGATTTCAATAAATCTCTAATAAATTCTCGACAAATTAGATCCGTTAATATCCCCTTCTTTACAATGCCCACTGCTTTTCATGCTTTATTGTCAAAAATCTTTTTTCTAGCATCTCCTTATTCATCATCTCCAAAACAACTCGCCACACCATGACAAAAAGATTTCTAATATCCAAGTTGTGA
Source organism: Pinus taeda (assembly GCA_000404065.3). Lineage (NCBI taxonomy): Eukaryota > Viridiplantae > Streptophyta > Pinopsida > Pinales > Pinaceae > Pinus > Pinus taeda. The sequence continues at coordinate 143,022 of APFE030459017.1, read as the reverse complement.
GGGTCCACGATCCTCGCAATTTTGAGTGGACGGATGGGTTCTAATTTGAGGTATTCCACATCCAACCTTTCGGCATCGTCTTTGGTAGTTTCCTATGTCTTCATCCCTGTGCAACGGTAGGTAGGAGCAAGATTGGATTACCTGATATAAAATGATGGTGGGAACATGCGAGAGAGTAATGGGTTCCTCACTACCAAGCTCGTCCATCAACCTGCAATGCCACATCCCTTTTCACGCAGAATGGTTGGTTATCTGAGCTCTCCAATGTAACAACAGGCAATCGTGTAATTCAAGGAATAAGACAGATTAGTGTTTTATGTGGAATTTCAAAATATTTTTTTTGGTAGATGTTTGAAAGTTTGGATTTAATAAGGAGTGAAAGTGATTTTTTGTTTGTAGATTTTGAGAATATTCTAAAATTCAATGAATAAGAAAGATAATTGTTTTGTGTGGAATTTTAAAATATTCTCAAAATTTATAATCATGATAAAAATGAGTTAGTTTTGAGAAATAATTTATCAAGCTATACAAGTTTAGATTCTTTAATTGGTGTAATCTTTATATATATTTTTCAAATACACAAACATATTTATGTAGTATTAAGCATAGTTACCAAATTAGACAGAATTTGTCAGATTAAACATAATTACCAAATTAAGTTAAATCTTTGGTCTTAAGCATAATTACCAAATTAAGTCAAATTGGCGTTTAAAAAATACAAATTTTCAATAATTAATTTAAATTAATATGCTAGTTTCCCTTCCATACTATAATATTGAATTGACAAACTATGTTTTTCCAAAAAGAAATTGTAAAAAAGGGTAATTAGCTAGAAAAATACAGCCATACAACTCTTCTACTTCTTTCATAAAACATGTTTTTGAAAGATAGCTATTACCTCATGCTACTTTAATGTGAAGAGAGTATGATGTGGGATTTGATTAGCTAGTTTTTTATTTTTACTTGAGGATAACAAGAAGGGCTAGTTCATTGATTTCAGTTTTATTATTATTGAATATATTTAGATTTGATAATTATTTGGTTTTAATGTTTGTAGATATAATTATCCAAATTTATATGGATTTATTTAATGTTTAATATATGAAAATCACTTGAATTTATTTTTAATATTTACCATCTCATTTTTTTACATTGAATTTTAGTTTGAAATTTTGTTATTGATATTATTATATTTTATTTTTACATTTTTTGCCTTCTGTAATATTAATAGATTTGATACATTATATTTCTTTTTTTAATATTAATAAATTTGATACATTATGTTGTTCCTCTTTTTGTAATATTAATAAATTTGATACATTAGGTTCCTCTTAATTTTTGGACCATGTTAGAGGCATTGTGCATAACACCTCAAAAAAACATCTTGGAAATCATGGTCTTTTATGTGCAATTTTCGTGTATAAAGAGCTGGGCCCTTTTTCAAAGATATTGGGTCATGGTAGCCTAAGCCTCATTGGAGAAATAGTGTCTTCAAGGATTTTGGGTTGTCATATCTTATTGGATATTTTGATGGGCATCTTTGGGTGTAGAGTGTGGGTGTGGGGGCTTACCTTGTGCTAGAGCTTGCCCTAACCTATCATTTTTTTCTGGTAAGGGGGCTATTGCTCCAACTGAAGAGTAGAGATAATAACGCTTTGGGGAGTACTATGTGTGCATCTTGGATGACTATAGAAGAGATTGACATTGCTGGTGACTCTAAATCGGTCATCCATTAGACTCAAGGTCAATCACCATTTGTGGTGCCATCTTTTTTCCACTGGAAGCTGCAAATTAGATCTTTGATGGAGTCTTTCAGGAGTCTTTCCTTCAAGGCCGATCACCATTTGGGGTGTCATCTTTTTTCCGTTGGATGTTACAAATTAGATTTCTAATAGAATCTTTCAGAAATCTTTCCTTCACCCATATTTAAAACGAGCAGAATTTGATGGTTAATCTTCTTTCTAAAAGAAGTGTTTCTGCCCTGCTTGATAAAATTCACTCTAATCTTTTTCTCAATGGTTCGGACTACTGCTTAGGAGAATTTTCTATCCAATAGGAGGTGTTGGTTTTGGACCACTCTTTTTTGATTCATTTGCCTTTGTTTCGAGCCCTTTCTATCATTTGTCAAGATGTCCATTTTGTGCCATAATCCAGTATGTTCGATATTGATATATGTTTTTATATAGATGCTATGATCTCGCTATGATATGCGAACAGTAATGTCGTTATTATGAATTTATTGATCAAAACAAACCAGGGAAATAGGAATATGATACCCGCCAGTACAGTACAAGCAGACTAACATCAGGAACGAGAAAAAAAAAATTGATTTAGGAAAACTAGGAACTACGCAAGAAGTATCTCAGGTTACAGGCGTGAAATTTCAACGTTACCTCTATCGGTCAAACGAAAAATAAAAATATTGATGGGCGAAATTTTTGAAAGTACTTTAAATCATAGTTACCCACTTTTAATTCGGATTTGAATTCGATACAGTAGATATAATACGATTAAAAATTCAAATAAAAAAAATAATTCATTCCAAAATAAGACACTATATATCTTAAAACCTATCATTTAAAAAAAAATTGTTGTAATTTGGATATTTTGAGTTAATTTTTTTTAAATTTATTTTGAATTTTGAATAACATCTCATAAATAAAAAATTGTTGTAATTCGGATATTTTGAATTAATTTTTTTTTAATTTATTTTGAATTTTGAATAACATCCAATAAACTAGATAATATAATAATCTTACAAATACAATTTACGAAAAAAACTTTACTCACCACTTCCCTTCAATACTTCTTTATTTCTAAATTTTAATCTAAAATACTTTTCTAATTTCAAAACTGATTATCAAAAACCTTTCATAATAAATATAAACATTTTTAAAAACCTTTCATAATAAATATAAACATTTTTAAAAGATATCTGAAATTCCATAAAAATCAGACATTGCAAAATTAACATCTATTACAAATTAACAAACTGTTATAAATTCAGTGTAACAGATTCTTCCTTTTTCCTATTTTACTGGTTTTTTAACCCATAAAAACAATAATGAAATTGAAAAATTATAAACTTTCCTATTCCACTGTGATTTTCCAGTTTCTCCAATTTTTTTCCTTCTGCGAGATACCATCCTACCATTATTTGTTTCACCAATACGAACAATCTGTTCCATTTACGTAAACCACCAACGGCTGATTTTGAGGCATCTCATTTTTCATTTAACCGCTTTTACTTATTCTTAAAAACTGAATCAAATTTCATTAAATAATACCGTTCGTATGTGAATTTGGTAGCTATAATTTAAATACATCACAAGTCTTTTTGGGAAAATAGTAGAATTTTGGGCATGATTTTTGTTAAAATCTGGTAAATTTTTTGGAAGATTTAGGTTATAGCCGTCAAACTTTAAGATTTGAGTGTTCAGGGAATTTTTCATGGTGCCAATTTCCATTATCAAAATACAATTCAAACACTCCTATGATCAGATTTCTTGAAAAAAAAAATCTCTAAATTTCAATAAAAATACTTTTTGAGCAAATTCGTAACCTCTTTAAACAACACCAAATTTTTCTGGCTAGATGGGGAAATTTCAAGTTTTCCTTATCAGTCAAACGAAAATATTGATGTTCAAATTGTTTCCGGACAGAAGATTCAAAATTTAACTTTTAGTTTCATTTCAACTAACAAAATATTGATGGTCAAAATTTTGAGTTGCTTTTAAGTGAGTTTTTTTAGAGTTTCTAAAAATATTGATGGTCAAAATTTTGAGTTGTTTTTAAGTAAGATTTTTTGGAGTTTCTAGAGGGTTTCTGGAAACTTAATCATATTAGTTTAAGTGAAATTGTCATTGTCAAACCTTAAGAGAGGATCAAATTCTTTTAACCAAAACTAGGGGCCAAACCCCAAACGCATCAAGGAGATTTGACCCCATAACCTCTCAATTGACAAAGTACTTTTTTTTTGGGGTAGGTAAGCACCCATGGGAGATTTGAACCAGTGACTTATGGCAATGAGTGCCTTAACAGTGTACCCATTCACCGTCAATCCAAAGACTTGTGGGCTAATTGACAAAGCACTTAACGACTGGAACTTGACAAATTAAATTATTAGTTGGGGCTATAATTTCACTCAATTAAAATAAGATAACATAACATTTTCTCAGTTTATTTTATTTTTATGTAATTTAATGAGATCATATATAAATATAATAATGCAAATATAATTTAATATAATTAACAATTAAGTATAATTGATAATTTTAATATGATTCAATATATTAAATTATAGTTTGACAATTTTGTCTGCTTGGGGTAGCTTAAGTGGCTATAGTTGTGGAATGAGGGTTCATATCTTGTACTACCCTCGGTGTAAATAATGGACATGTAAAATTGAAAATGAGAGAGTCCTACCAAGCTTAACAAAAAAAATAGTTTGACAATTTTAATATAATACTATATAATTAATTACAATTAATACATTGAATATGATTAAAATAAAATTAATATAATATCAGTATAATATAGCCGATTAATAAATATGGTTCAAATAAAATTTAAGATAGCTTTCAATAGTAATATAGCCAAATTAATATAATACAGTTTAGTTATATTTAATATATTCAATTTAAAGTTTAATTTATTTTAGTATAGTTTCATGGTTTAATATAGATTTAATTAACTAATATAGTTTATAAGTTTAAATATATTTTAATGTTAGTATAGTTGATAGTTTAATGTTAAGTTGGGTTAAGTTGATGTTGGTTTCTGGTGGTGTTAGTGGCAATGTAAATTTTCAAAAACAACAATATATTAATTGGGAGGAATGATTAGAGGTACTTACACAATGAATTTGAAAATAGTGTAAAAAGATGAAATGTTGAAAAATGACTTAGCTTTGTGAATATATAGTTTTTACTTAAATAAACTATTGCTAACTATGTAATTTTTTATTTTTTCTATTATTTATATATTATTTTTCATGTGAAATATAATGTATAAGTTTTTATTAATACGCCCTTTGAGTACCTGAATCATGGAACCTACTAATAAATATAGAATTGTAAAAGATGTTGTTGTGCATAATAATATTATTAGTATGTAATTTATTATTTAAGATCATATAGTTAATAATTTAATGTATTAAATTTATATAGATATTGATTTAATATATGTAGTTTCAATATATTATTATAAATTATATCATCTAAATATCATTAAACTTAATTTTAAAATATTTTATAATGCAATTTAATTTAATAAAATTAAACATTTAAGAGGTGGGAAGAATCCTTGCCTGGTTGTTTGTTACAATCCTTTTCCTCTATATGTATCCCTAGCCCTCCTTTGTTGACCTCTTTTTGCATTGTTTTTTTTTACTCTTGCTCGTATTGTAATTGTTCTTCCTAATTATATCACTTTTCAAACTTCCTCTCTTCTTTTTGAAATTGCCAATATCTTTAAGAAATAGTATCTTTTGATTGAAATTATTAACATAAGTATTAATACCTTTTGATTTACGCAGAAGAACCTCATCAAAGGGGACATGATACTCAAAGCATTGGTCTCCACAAAAGCATATGATAAATGCATAATTCAAATATATGATTATGATTATAATAAATTTAATAATGCATACTTGCTCTTTGGATAATTTTTCAGGATGAACATTGTAATTATTTATCTATCATGAATTGATGTTTACAATGGTTCTAGGATATATTGGTCATTCACACAGACAAGTCGCTTACAAGCTAGAGTGAAGGAACGAGTCATGGGAAGGACGGAGAAAGTTTCTAATACAAATATTTATTGAAGTGGTTTGGATAGATGTAAGAATCCAATTTTTTTAGTGGATACCATTTTAAACATGTAACAAAGGATTTTTAGGACAATTTAGAAAGAAAATGAGTTAGAGCTTTAGTTTTAAGAGGCTACAATGGACATAAATGTGGAGGAAGGTAAATTACTAAGGAAAATAAAGGTAGGTAATGTGGAGGTAGGTAAATTGCTAGAAAAGAATGCAGGGTAGTTAAATTGCAGACTAAGGAGGTGTAAAGTCCAAATTCCCAAGCTTTAGTGTCATAGATTGTAACAACAACTAACAAATTACAAAGTCCAACTCCCTAAGTCTTTGTGTCATCAATTTTCACAATAGTTAAGGTAGAGAAAACCCTAAGCCTTAGTGTCATAGATCGTAATAGAAACTAATGCATTGCAAAGTCCAACGCCCTAAGTCTTTGTGTTGTCAATTTTTGCAATAGTTAAGGCAAAGAAAACCCTAAAATTGTGAAAAGCCTTGTCACAACATTACCACAATTATCATGGAAGTGTGGGATCTAATCACAAGATTTTCAAATCCTCTTAAATTATTATTCATAAATTCATTTTTTTAAATGAAATATTAAATGTAACAATCACCCGCCATCTTATCTGATCACGCCTAACCCCAAGGACGTGGAGGAGATTTGACCCCATGACCTCTCAATTGGTAAGGTACTTAGCAAAGAGAAATTGACCAATTAAGTTATCCCTTGGGGCTTTATTATTTGGTATTATATTATTAAAATATAATAGAATAAAAAACTCGTAATCTATTATATTCTAATAAGCATCAATTTTGTCAATCGTTTTGTTGTATTGTTTCGTATTCTATTATATTGTTTGAAAAAGTGAAAAAAATAGTTAGAGTGATATTATATTTGATAAATTTGAGGAATTAAATTTGAATCGATAAATTTGGTGAAACATTAATGTGATGTGCTTAATTGTTCAAGTAAGGTAAAAATTTCAAGTCATAAGTATTTGTGTTAATCATATGTAATTTTAATATTTAGTTTAATTATTTTAAGAAAAAAATGTTCATAATTAAAACAAAATTTTTAACTATATTTGATGGACAAATCCCTTCAAACAATTTTTCCATGAATTTTAATCTCTAAATAAAACATAAGTATTAAACATTTTGATTCAAAATATTAAATACTTTGTGTATTGAGGTGTCTATATCTGTTAGTCATTTAAAGTTGTACAATTAAGTGTTTAATGCTTTCCTCAATTCATAACTCATACCGTGATATAAGTGGAATTTGACACTTTTTTTGACAGTTGAAAAAAGGAATTACATCGCAAAGAGCGCATAAAAATAACTCCATATAAATATCAAACTTATTCTAGTATAGTTAACAGCGGTTGTGACAACACTACTACATGTAGGGGGTTTTAAGACAATAATTGAGTTAATTATCTTAACTTAAGACAAAAAGAAACTTGTGTATTGTCTTAAATATTGTCTTTAAGCGAGTGTCTCAAAATTATTGTCTTGAAAATTGTTGGCATTATGACTCAGATTTGACACAGATATTGTCCTTGATGCTAACTTACTCAGATGTCAGAGTACAGTTCAGCAGGTTAATAACTCAGAGTTACAGATCAGACTTCACAGAATGAGGAAAGAGAAGTATATGTAGGTTCAACTTGACAAAGTAGCATATACACACGGGTTAACAAATCAAAAAGTGTGTATAACGTACAATGCAGTTTAACAAAAGGAAAGGTGTGTACATGTTGGAAATCCAAGTTTTGGTCTGTGGTATTTGGCCCATGGTATTTTGATCCATGGTATTGGTCCAAAGTATCTTGTCCGAAGTATTGATCCCAGGTATTTGGTCCAAGGTATTGGTCCTAAGTTGTTTTGGACCATGGTATTGAGAAAGGCCTAACACTATATAAGGAGAAGAAGATCATTAGGCCAAGGCACTCAAGCATTGAATATCTGATGATGAGCAAGATCTAGTTCACGGGTTATTGGGTTATGGTGCATAGCCAAATCTAAACCAAGGATGAACCTTAGCGCTTGATGAAGGATAAGATCTAATGAGCGGTCAAGACCTTAAGGCTTGAAGTGAAATATCTTTTTGTGGTTTGATCATTTATCTAATAATTGGCGCATGTTGTAGTCTGTAAATATGATGATCTAGGTATAACTGAAGTCTGGAATTGTTGTCATTTACAGATTTGTATGCAAATTCACTTTAGAAAAGGCGTGTATACACATTGGTTCTGCATATCAAAATAGTGTATACATCTTAAGTTTGATTTGCAGATCTGTACACAAGTTCATCTTGAGAAAGGTGTGTATGCACGCAGGTTCGACACAGGGAAGTAGTGTATAAATTGTAAAATATGTTTTAGCTACTTTTGTTTGCTGTTGCAGTGTTCTGGGTTCTAGCTTGGGTTCTAGTTACTGTGTTCAGGTTACAGTATTCTCAAGGATCTAATTGAAGGGGTGTCAAAGTGGTTGTTTGGTCGAGTTGTGAAAAGGAGATTTGTTGATGTAGATATATTTTGATTGAATAATGTTATTAATGGATCCAGTATGAAAATTTATGAAACATGGTCCTTGGAAGAAAAGAGAAGGTTGTAGCCTTCCGTAGGCTAGCACCTACATACTAGTATCAACTAGTACAAGAGCTAGGGGGTTGTAGCTCCCTTCCAGGAGAAGCTGGAGAACAAGAGAAGGTTGTAGCCTTCTATAAGTAGAAGCCTACGTACTGGTATAAGTCTGCACTAGTACAAAAATTGTGAAAAAAGTTTCTAATTATTAAAAAGATAGAGACAATTGCACCAGGTGGTTTTCACCCACATTGGGTTTCCACCTTATATCCTGTGTTCATATGTGTGATTGTCTATTCTGTTTTTACTGCACCTGGTTACCATTTATAAGGCTCTGATGCACTGATTAAAGATCAACATTTGATTAATTAATTGAATCATAAGTTTGCAGGATATACACTAGTTTCCTTAAACATAGTTGCGTATACACGCGAGTTCCATTAACTGAAGTAGTGTATATGAATCTGATTTTGGAAATGAAAAATAATTGACTTGTTAATACTGATTCAACCCCCCTCTCAGTATTATTTCCAACAATTGGTATCAGAGCAGGTCCTTCAAAGGAAGCTTGATCACTTGAAGGAAGATCCATCATCATGAGTAATCAAGAAAGAGAGGGATCCATTAGAACACCAATCTTTGACGGAAGCAACTTCGTTTATTGGAAGGTAAAAACCACAACCTATCTTCAGTCTCTTGGAACAGATGTCTGGGAAATCATGGAAGGAGGATACACATTTCCATAAGCAATTCCTAGAGATGTGGAAGGTAAAAAGAAATATGAAATCAATGCCAAAGCTATTACTACATTATTAGGAAGTCTGTCACATTCAGAATTTGTCAAAGTTATGCAACTCAAATCAGCCAAAGAAATATGGGACAAAATCACTCTAAGCTATGAAGGAGACTCTCAGGTAAAATGTGCAAAACTGCAAACTCTCAGAATTCAATATGAAACTTTAAAAGTGCACAATGTTGAAAGTATAGCTAGTTACTTCTTACGTATAGATGAGATTGTTAATTGCGTGAAGAATTTGGGTGAAGAGATAAAAGAAGTTACTTTAGTTAAAAAGGTTTTAAGATCCTTGTCTGCTAAGTTTGAATAAAAAAAGCAGGATCTTCAGACTATTACTATGACACAACTACACAGAATATTAATTTCTTTCAAGATGAGAAAAGGAGGTCCATCAGATATGAGAGAAGTCACATTCAAATCTTCAAGAAAAGAAGAACTCAATGAATCATAAGGATAAGAAGAAGCAAACCTCGTCAAGAACCTTCAACGGGGTTCTGGAAGATTCAGAGGTAAACTACCTTTCAAATGTTTTTCTTGTGGAAGAGTCGGTCATTATGCTACCAAATGTTCTCATAAAGATAAGGTTGATAAAGGTAAGGAATCTGCAAAATGGAATAGAAAAAAAGTGTAAGTAAGAAGAGCTACTATACGCATGAAGATAGCGATGGTTTATCAAATAGTGATGAAGATGAAATAGTAACGACTATAGACTTCTGATGGATTTTGAAGATGATTATTTCTTGGATGATTTAGATGAGGATGACCTTTATGAAGAAATCTCTAAACTCAAAATCTGTTTAGAAGAAAAGAATATGATTATAGATACTTTGACAGTCCAACTTGCTGAAAGAGAAAAATACAATGAAAAACTAGAATGTGAAATTGTCGGTCTAAGAAAGGATATTGAGAAAACAAAAGCTCTCAATCTTAGATTCACTAAAGGATCAGAAACCTTAAATGAAATCATCAAATTGCAACGTTCTCGTCTAATAAAGACAGGTCTTAGATATACTGAAGAAGCATCTCAAGCACAAAAGCCATCAACCTCCACTAAAAGCTATCTTGATGGAGCAAAGAGAAATGAACAATTTGACAAGTAAAGGCATAAAGCAGATCACCAGGTAAATCGAGTTCAATCTACTTCAAGGATGAATAGAAGCTACAACCAACCTCAATTAAATCATACTCAATTTTCTTCAAGAATGAATATCAATAGAAGCTACAATCACTAGGTGAGTAGATTCGATAATCGCAGGAACTTCTTTAATGGAAATGCTTTTCATGTCATAACTTTGGACACAAAGCTGCTCAATGTGTTGCTTACAAAACCATGATGACTAGAGAAGCATGAAATCAAAGGAATGTGACAGGGATCATGAAAATGACCTACAATAACTTTTGTCTTCTTGAAAATGAAATAGAATGCTTTATCTGTAACAACTTCGGTCATGAAGAATCTGAATGCAGGAGTAAATTTCGACAAACATCTCAGAAGGTGCAAACTTCGTTAAGTCCCAAAATATGGAGAAAGAAAGAACCACAAATAGAAAGATGTGGTATAACATTATATACAGAAGGACAAGAAAATCAGTAGTACATCGATGGTGGATGCTCAAAACACATGAGAGGTGACAAAGAAAAAAATCATTCATATAATGCCTTAGAAAAGGAAAAAAGGTCTCATTTGAAAATGACACTCCTGCTGCCATAAAAGGTAAACGCTCTGTTCTCTTAAAAGAAAAATTTAAAGTTGGTAATGTTATGTATGTTGATGGTCTAAAGCATAACTTGTTGAATGTCAATCAAATGTGTGATCAAGGAAATGAAGTAGTATTTCGATCAAATGGATGTGTTGTTCATGACCTTGATACAGGATAAACAGTGATCAAAGGTATAAGAAATCCAAACAACTTATACATACTCAAGAGAGGAAAACAACAGTGCTGTCTAAGAAAAATGATGAACACTAGCTATGGCACAGAAGATTGGGGCATCTAAGTTTCCCTCAAATAAGAAAAGCATGCAAATTCCAGGTTGTTCATGATCTTCCTGATATCAGCATTCCAGAAAATACAATATGAAAATCATGTCAATTTGGTAAGCAAACCAGAGCACATTTCCCTAAAAATGAAGGATCAGCTAGTAAGCCTCTTGAACTTCTTCATACTAATTTATTTGGACCATCAAGGAAAAAGTCACCTCATGGAGAATAATACTTTATATTGTTCATTGATGATTCTCCGAGAATGTGTTGGATAGGACTTCTAAAGCATAAAGATGAAGCATTTGAAAAGTTCAAAGCCTTCAAAGCTTTGGTTGAAAATGAATCAGATCAAAAAATCAAATGCCTCAAATCTGATTGAGGAGGGGAATTTACCTCGGATGAATTCTTTGACTTTTGTGAAGAACATGGAATAAAAAGGGAATTCTCCACCACAAGGACTCCTCAGAAAAGTGGAGTGGTAGCATGGAGGAACAAAACTGTTCAACAAATGGCTCGTGCTATGCTAGATGAGTCTAGAACTCCTTCTACCTTCTGGGGTGAAGCTGTGTTCACTGTCATCACTATTCTCAACAAAGCAGATGTTCGGGTAAACAGCACTCAAACTCCACATGACTTTTGGTATGATAAGACTCCTACTATAAAATACTTCAAAGTTTTTGGAAGCAAATGTTACATCAAAAGGACTAATGAAAAGCTTGGTAAATTTGAGCCTAGAGCAGATGAAGGTATTCTCCTTGGTTACTCTTCTCAAAGTAAAGGATATAAATGTTATACTAAAAGACTTGGGAAAATCATTGAAAGTATTTATGTTGTGGTTGATGAAGCATGCAAAAATCCAAAACAAATAGAAACCAAAGATTATGAAGTAGATGAGGAATATCCTCCCACATCAAATCAAACTAATTCTGAAGAAGAAACCAATGAAGCACCAAAAGAAGAGATAACGGTAGGAGAAAAGACTCCATCCAAGTATGTTCAAAAAAATCATCTAGAAGCTCAAATCTTAGGAGAAAAAGGAGCAGGTTTGTAGACTAGAAGAACCATTGCCAAAGCTTCAAGCTACCTAGCATTACTATCTTCCATTGAACCTCAAAATGTAAACGAAGCATGCAAAGATGAATGTTGGTTCAAGGAAATGAATGAAGAACTTGAGAAAATTGAAAAGAATAATACTTGGGAAGTAGTTCCTAGACCTCATCATAATAATATCATAGGAACTAAATGGATATTCAAAAACAAGATGAACAAAAATGGAGAAGTTATTAGAAACAAGGCCAGACTTATTTGTAAAGGATATGCTCAACAAGAAGGTATAGGCTTTGAAGAAACTTTTGCAGCTGTTGCTAGACTTGAAGCTATTAGAATGTTCCTTACTCTTTCTAGTTTTCAGAAAGTCAAAGTATACCAAATGGATGTAAAATCTACCTTTCTTAATGGAGACTTAGAAGAAGAAGTCTATATTGATCAACCAAACGGATTCATTCTTGGAAATGATGCAAAACTTGTATGCAGACTCAAAAAGGATCTATATGGTCTAAAACAAGCTCCAAGGGCCTTGTATTACCATCTTGAAAAATATCTCCATCAATAAAGTTTTTCAAAGGGATCAGCTGATAGAAATTTATACACAAAGATTGACAATAATAAATTGCTAGTACTTGTTGTGTATGTTGATGATATCATCTTTGGTAGCAATGAAGAAGCCATGAGTCGAAAATTTGCTTCAATAATGCAGCAAGAATTTGAAATGTCGCTACTTGGTGATCCTACATATTTTCTTGGTCTACAAGTTCAACAAAACAAAGATGGTATTTTTCAGTCACAAACCAAATATCTCAAACATATCCTAAAAAAGTACAACATGGAATATTCTAAACCAGTATGTACTCCAATGGTAATAGGATGCAATCTCAGCTCAAATGATGAATTAGCAGTGGTGCATCAACCAAATTACAGATCCATGATTGGCATCTTGCTTTATCTAATAGGTACCCGACCGGACACCATGCATGCAGTGGGAATAGTTGGAAGATTCCAAGCAATCCAAAGGAATCACATCTTTAGGCAGTCAAAAGCATATTAAAATATCTTGAAGGAACATAGAATTCTGGTTTATGATATCCTTGAGATACAGATATTACACTTCATGCATATACAGATGCAGATTGGGCATGAAGCATTGATGACAGAAAAAACACTAGTGGTGATGGATTCTATATGGGTTCTAGATTAGTGTCTTGGTTCAACAAGAATATCTGGCTGTTGTTGGGTTGTGTTATATTATTTCCATGACTAACCGCCGTAGTGAACCGAGGGGTCTCCGCCCCCCCTTCATTGCGTTGATTGCGCAACGGGGGGGTCACAGGGGGGGGTGGCAGCCCCCCCTGTCTGAGGGGTTTGAGGGGGGTGGGTAGCCCCCCTCTATGGGGTCTGGGGCAGCGCCGTGGGAAATTTTTTTTTGGACCCTATATTAGGTTGGGCGAACCTACCTATGGTTTTCCAGTCCATGGTTTTGGACGCAATGGTTTTCGGTCCATGGTTTTGGATGCAATGGTTTTTGGTCCATGGTATTGGATGCTTCGGAATGTATAAATATGTATTGTAACATTGAAAGGAACATAATGAAAAATCAAGCCGGTAGTCCCGGTTTTGGGATCCAGGGGAAAATCTCTATGCATATGTGTTTTATGTGTTATGCTCTTGCATTGTCTATTTTCTTTGTTTTAGAATTCGTATGCAGGTAATTTCTGTACAAGGTTAAAACCTACATTTGGTATCAGAGCAGTTTTGGCTTCAAGGGGACCCCTTTGTTGCTCAGGGGTTTCGCTCGGGCTTGTGGTAGACCCTGTTCAGTGGGAGATATGCGAGATCGATTCTAGTGGTGAAAGAAGATGGTGAGCAACGGAAAGATAGAGATTGAGAAGTTCAATGGTCAGATTTTTGAGTTGTGGAAATTCAAGATGGAGGATCTGTTGGTGGATAAAGATCAGTGGATCGCGATAGATCTGGGTACTAAACCAATGGGAGTGACCGATGAAGAATGGAAGAAGTTGGATCGAAAGGCAAAGAGCAAAATACGATTGTGTCTCGGATTCAGTATTGCTAAATGTATCAAGGGAAGCTACGACGAAGGCTCTGTGGGAGAATTTAGGGACTTTGTACCAATGTAAGTCTCTAGTGAATAAACTATTCCTGCGGGAAAAGATGTATAACCTGAGGATGAAAGATGGAGACTCGGTGACAGAGCATCTGAATGCGTTTAATACTGTGGTAAGTCAGTTATCATCTGTTGATATTAAAATTTCAGATGAAGATAAGTGCATCAGTTTGTTGTGTTCTCTACTCGATTCGTGGGATATTCTGGTTATTGCAATAGGTAGAAATGCAATTGCTTTGTAGTTTGATGAAATAGTCTCAGCCTTGCTCACGGAGGAGATGAGACGGAAAAATATGGACAACCAGAATGGTGATGCCTTGTTTGTACGAGGATGGTCCCAGAACAGAAACAAAAATAAGTCATCGAGTGGGAGATCTAAATCTCCACTAAAACCTACAAAAGTGGTGTGCTGGAAATGCGGAAAGGAAGGGCACTTCAGAAGGGAGTGTAAATCTAAAGCTCCTGATAAAGGAAAGGGATCTGATGATGCTCCTTCTGCAGAGGCGAAAAC